>JADZMA010001547.1:0-17606 GCA_020796225.1 Arion vulgaris
GATCTCCCTTTGCAATATCTAAAACAGCGTTCAGCGACTGACCTCCAGTTCGATGTTGATTTATATACATGTTATGCTGTTCTTTTCTGGCTATTATAATCTTTAATCAAGCTTTTGTAATCTAGTAGTTAAAGGGTGGATTGGTTTAGATCGCGTTTCCCAGTGGGGTTTACCGTCCAGGGGGCGCTAAAGCTTTCCAGGGTCATAGTGGTTCAGAAGCAATTGGAAATTTTTTTCTCGTGATTTTGCCATTGAAAATCATTTCAAAATTTAATTTGCATTTAATTCATATTATGCCCATCTTACACGATCCATTTTTTCATCAATTTTCTATTTCATGCATGTAATCATTTGAAGGTGACGTCTGTGGCTTAGGGGATAGTGACTCGGTCTATTAACCGACGTTCTGAGTTGAATCCACGCTGCGGATAGTTTGGACCGAATTGTTCGCGTGGATTTTTCAAAGGACGATGGGACACCGTTCAACAATGAAACTAAATGACGTAATTCCTAGAAAAATCCAAACAGCGTTAAAAGCTGGGTTGATTAGCAAAGTCCCCTTTAAAGGGTATGCAATTAACTTTTAATAAAACATTTGAAAATTGACCAGTGAGACAGAAATATATTAAATTTTCATTCAAGTAAATGAAAAGATGTGGAATATATATGTGTGTGTGGGGGGCGTTGGAAACCGTTATAATGGGGAGGGCGTGCAAAGCTATTTGCAAGTTGGCGGGGGGAGGGGCGTTGCAAAATTATAGGGAAAGTTGGCGGTGGGGGGGCGTTGCAAAGTTATATTGGCAAAGTTGGCGGTGGGAGGGGGCGTTGCAAAATTTTTATTTTGCAAATTGGCGGTGGGAGGGGGCGTCAAAGCTTATAAAGTCAAAGTTTCGGTGGGAAGGGGCGTCAAAACTTATAAGTGCAAAGTTGGCGGTGGGAGGGCGTTCGCTTATATTGGCAAAGTTGGCGGTGGGAGGGCGTTGAAAGCTTATATTGTGCAAAGTTGGGGGGAGGCGTTGCAAAATTTATTGCGCAAAGTTGGCGGTGGGAGGGCGTGGGAAGCTTTATAATGCAATTGGCGGTGGGGGGGCGTTGCAAAACTTATATTGACAAAAATTGGGGGGGGAGGGGCGGCAAAGTTGGCGGTGGAGGCGTTGCAAAGTTGGCGGTGGGAGGGGCGTGCCGGTGGCGGTGGGGGGGCGTTTCAAGTTGGCGGTGGGAGGCGTGCAAAGTGGCGGTGGGAGGGCGGGTTGGCGGTGGGGGGGCGTGCAAAGTGGCGGTGGGAGGGGCGTTCAAAGTGGCGGTGGGAGGGCGTTGCAAAGTTTGGGGGTGGGAGGGGGTGCAAAGTTGGCGGTGGGAGGGCGTTGCGGGTTGGCGGTGGAGGGGCGGCAAAGTTTGGGGGTGGGAGGGCGTGCAAGTTGGCGGTGGAGGGCGTGCAAAGTTGGCGGTGGGAGGGGCGTGCAGTTGGCGGTGGGAGGGCGTTGCAAAGTTGGCGGTGGGGGGGCGTGCAAAGTGGGGGGGAGGGCGTTTCAAGTTGGCGGTGGGAGGGGGCGTTGCAAAGTTGGCGGTGGGAGGGGGGCGTTGGCGTGGGGAGGCGGCAAAGTTGGCGGTGGGAGGGGCGTTTCAAAGTTGGCGGTGGGAGGGGCGTTGCAAAGTTGGCGGTGAGGGGCGTTGCAAAGTGGCGGGGGAGGGGGCGGCAAAGTTGGCGTGGGGGGGGCGTTGCAAGTTGGGTGGGGGGCGTTGCAAGTTGGCGGTGGGAGGGGCGTTGCAAGTTTGGGGTGGGGGCCGAAAAGTTTGGAATCATGGTTTAGATGAAAACCCCTTTGTGGCCTCTCCCCTTCCCATTACATTATAGAAGGGACTCAGAATGTCAGGAAACATCGCTGACCTCTCTTCCCCAACACATTCATAGAAACACCGAAGTCAGTTATATTCATCGGGTGACCTCTCTCTTCCCCATTACATTCATGAGAGGGACTCAGAATGTCAAGTTATATTATCGGCTGACCTCTCCCCTTCCCCATTCACATTCATAGAACTCAGAATGTCAGTTATATTCATCGGCTGACCTCTCCCCCATTACACATTCATAGAGAGCACTCAGAATGTCAGTTATATTTTATCGGGTGACCTCTCCCTTCCCCCCTTACACATTCATAGAGAGACTCAGAATGTCAGTTATATTCATCGGGTGACCTCTCCCCTTTCCCCATTACATTCAAGAGCACTCAGAATTCAGTTATATTCATGGCTGACCTCTCCCTTCCCAATTTCACATTCATAGAGAGCACTCAGAATGTCAGTTATATTTTAAAGGGTGACCCTCCTTCCCCCATTACACATTCATAGAGAGCACTCAGAATGTCAGTTATATTCATCGGCTGACCTCTCTCTTCCCCCATTACAATTCAGAGAGCACTCAGAATGTCAGTTATATTCATCGGCTGACCTCTCCTTCCCCATTACATTCATAGAGCACTCAGAATGTCAGTTATATTCATCGGCTGACCTCCCTTCCCCATTACACATTCATAGAAACTCAGAATGTCCAGTTATATCATCGGCTGACCTCTTTTTCCCCCATTACCATTCATAGAGAGCACTCAGAATGTCAGTTATATTCATCGCTGACCTCTCTCCCCCATTACACATTCATAGAGAGCACTCAGAATGTCAGTTATATTCATCGGCTGACCTCTCTCTTCCCCCCCATTACACATTCATAGAGAGCACTCAGAATGTCAGTTATATTCATCGGCGACCTCTCTTCCCCTTAACATTCAGAGGCACTCAGAATGTCAGTTATATTCATCGGGTGACCTCTCTTCCCCATTACACATTCATGAGAGCACTCAGAATGTCAGTTATATTCATCGGCTGACCTCTTTTCCCCATTACACATTCATAGAAGCACTAGAATGTCAGTTATTCATGGCTGACCTCTCTTCCCATCACATTCATGAGAGCACTCAATGTCAGTTATATTCATCGCTGACCTCCCCCATTACACATTCATAGAGAGACTCAATGTCATTATATTCATCGCTGGCCTCTCCCCATTACACATTCATAGAAGCCTCAGAATGTCAGTTATATTCATGCTGACCTCTCTCTTCCCATTCACATTCATAGAGAGCACTCAGAATGTCAAATATATTCATCGCTGACCTCTCTCTTCCCCCATTACACATTCAGAGAAGCACTCAGAATGTCAGTTATATTCATCGGGTGACCTCTCTCTTCCCCCATTACACTTCATAGAGAGCACTCAGAATGTCAGTTTATTCATCGGCTGACCTTCTCTTCCCCATTACACTTGAGAGACTCAGAATGTCAGTTATCATGGTACCCCTCCCTTCCTCCATTACAATTCATAGAGCACTCAGAATGTCAGTTATATTCATCGGCTGACCTCTCCTTCCCCCATTACACATTTTTAGAGAGCACTAGAATGTCAGTTTTATTCATCGGCTGACCTCTCCCTTCCCATTAACATTCTAGGAGCACTAGAATGTCAGTTATATTCATCGGCTGACCTCTCCCCCCCATTACACATTCATAGAGAGCACTCAGAATGTCAGTTATATTCATCCGGGTGACCTCTCTCTTCCCCCCATTACATTCAAGAGCACTCAGAATGTCAGTTATATTCATCGGCTGACCTCCCTTCCCCATTACATTCAAAGAGCACTCAGAATGTCAGTTATTTATCCGACCTCTCCCCCCATTACATTCATAGAGAGCACTCAGAATGTCAGTTATATTCATCGGCTGACCTCTCTCTTCCCCCATACACATTCATAGAAACCTCAGAATGTCAGTTATATTCATCCCGGGTGACCCTTTTCTCCCCATTAAAATTCAGAGCACTCAAATGTCGTTATATTCATCGGGTGACCTCTCTCTTCCCCATTACATTCAAAAGAGGCACTCAGAATGTCAGTTAATTCATCACGACTCTCTCTCTTATTACACATTCAAGAGCACTCAGAATGTCAGTTATATTCATCGGCTGACCTCTCTTCCCCATTACACATTCATAGAGGCACTCAGAATGTCAGTTATATTCATCGGGTGACCTCTCTCCCCCCAAATTACACTTTCTAAAAGCACTCAGAATGTCAGTTATATTCATCGCTGACCTCTCTCTTCCCCATTACACATTCATAGAAGCACTCAGAATGTCAGTTATATTCATCGTGACCTCTCCCCACACATTCATGAGAGCACTCAGAATGTCAGTTTATTCATCGGCTGGCCTCCCCCATTACACATTCATAGAGAGCACTCGAATGTCAGTTATATTCATCGGCTGACCTCTCTCTTCCCCATTACATTCATAGAGAGCACTTTAGAATGTCAGTTATATTCATCGGCTGACCTCTCTCTTCCCCATTAAAATTCATAGAGGCCTCAGAATGTCAGTTATATTCATCGGGTGACCTCTCTCTTCCCCCATTACACATTCATAAAAACACTCAGAATGTCAGTTATATCATCAGTGACCTCTCTCTCCCATTCACATTCATAGAGCAAATCAGAATGTCAGTTATATTCATCAGCTGACCTCTTTTTCCCCCATTACAAATTTATGAGAGCACTCAGAATGTCAGTTATATTCATCGGGTGACCTCTCCTTCCCCATTCACATTCATAGAGAGCACTCAGAATGTCAGTTATATTCATCCGACCTCTCTCTTCCCCCATTACATTCATAGAGCACCAGAATGTCAGTATATTCATCGGCTGACCTCTCTTTCCCCCATTCACATTCATAGAAGCACTCAGAATGTCAGTTATATTCATCGCTGACCTCTCCTTCCCCCCTTACACATTCCATAGAGGGACTCAGAATGTCAGTTATATTCATCGGGTGACCTCTCCCCTTCCCCATTACACATTCATAGAGAGCACCAGAATGTCAGTTATATTCATCGGCTGACCCCTCTCTTCCCCATTCACATTCATGAAGAGCAACTCAGAATGTCAGTTATATTCATGCTGACCTTCTCTTCCCATTACACATTCATGAGAAAACTCAGAATGTCAGTTATATTCATCGCTGACCTCTCCCCTTTCCCCCCTTACACATTCATAGAGAGCACTCAGAATGTCAGATATTCATCGCTGACCTTCCCTTCCCCCATTACACATTCATAGAGGGCACTCAGAATGTTTAGTTTTATTTTATCGGTTTACCTCTCTCCCCATTCACATTCATAGAAACACTCAGAATGTCAGTTATATTCATCGGCTGACCTTCTTCCCCCATTACACATTCATAGAGACACTCCCGAATGTCAGTTTATTCATGGGTGACCCTCTCTCCCCATTACACATTCATGAGAGCACTCAGAATGTCAGTTATATTTTTCGGCTGACCTCTCTCTTCCCCCATTACACATTTTATAGAGAGCACTCAGAATGTCAGTTATATTCATCGGCTGACCTCTCTCTTCCCCCCCATTACACATTCAAGAGCAACTCAGAATGTCAGTTATATTCATCCTGACCTCTCTCTTTTCCCCCACACATTCAAGAGCCTCAGAATGTCAGTTATATTCATCGCTGACCTCTTCTTCCCATTCACATTCCCTAGAGAGCACTAGAATGTCAATATATTCATCGGGTGACCTCTCTTTCCCCCATTACACATTCATGAGAGCACTCAGAATGTCAGTTATATTCACGGCTGACCTCTCTTCCCCATTTCACATTCAAGAGAGCACCCCAGAATGTCAGTTATATTCATCGGCTGACCTCTCTCTCCCCATTACATTCATAGAGAGCACTCAGAATGTCAGTTATATTCATCGCTGACCTCTCTCCCCATTACACATTCAGAGAGCACTCAGAATGTCAGTTATATTCAAAGCTGACCTCTCCTTCCCCCCATTACACATTCATGAAGCACTCAGAATGTCAGTTATATTCATCGGCTGACCCTCCTTCCCCATTACATTCATGAACCTAGAATGTCAGTTATATTCATTTGCTGACCTCTCCCTTCCCATTCCATTTCATGAGAACTCAAAAATGTCAGTTATTCATGGCTGACCCCTCCCTTCCCCATTACACATTCATGAGAGCACTCAGAATGTCAGTTATATTCATCGGCTGACCTTCCCTTCCCCTTAAAATTCATAGAGAGCACTCAGAATGTCAGTTATATTAAAGGCTGACCTCTCCCTTTTCCCCCAACACATTCATAGAGAGCACTCAGAATGTCAGTTATATTCATCGGCTGACCTCTCCTTCCCCATTCACATTCATAGAGGCATTCAGAATGTCAGTTATATTCATCGCTGACCTCTCCCCTTCCCCCATTACACATTCATAGAGCACCAGAATGTCAGTTATATTCATCATGACCTCTCCCTTCCCCATTACAATTCTATAGAGGCACTCAGAATGTCAGTTATATTCATCACTGACCTCTCCTTCCCCCATTACACATTCATAGAGAGCACTCAGAATGTCAGTTATATTCATCGCGACCTCTCCTTCCCCATTCACATTCATGAAGCACTCAGAATGTCAGTTTATTCATCGCTGACCTCTCCTTCCCCATTAAAATTCATAGAGGCACTCAGAATGTCAGTTATATTCATCGGCCTCTCCCCTTCCCCCTTACATTCATAGAGAGCACTCAGAATTCAGTTATATTCATCGGCTGACCTCTCCGTCCCCTTACACATTCATAGAGCACTCAGAATGTCAGTTATATTCATCGGGTGACCTCTCCGTCCATTACACATTCATAAGAGCACTCAGAATGTCAGTTATATTCATCGGCTGACCTCTCCGTCCATTACACATTCATAGAGAGCACTCAGAATGTCAGTTATATTCATCGGCTGACCTCTCCTTCCCCATTACACATTCATAGAGACTTCAGAATGTCAGTTATATTCATCGCTGACCTCCCCATTACATCCCCACCCCGATATGGTAACAGAGCCAGCCATCGTGTCCGCTCCCTCATTGCCATCGAAACCCATGCGCCCCGAAATAAAAGGTACAAAGAATCTGAAGTAGAAACATTGAGATTGAAACAAAACATTACAAATAGAACAAGAAAGAAACTAAAGTGAGAAATAAATATGAAGATTGACAACATAAATCATTGAACAATAACAGACAAGAGAACAATATAAATAAGAAAGTAGATAATATATGGGATTGTTGAGATTAAGCATTCAAACGAGCAAGGGAAAAAACCAATAAAAGAGGAGGAGAGAAAGGAAGAGAGAGAGAAAGAGATGGATAATTAAAAATCAAGTGTGAATGACATATGATAACATAAACAAGATGACAGAGAGAAAGAGAGAGAGAGAGAGAGAGAGAGAGAGAAAGAGAAAGGGGGAGTTACAGATCAAGTATGAATGACGGATGAGATTATAAATAATACGACAGAGAGAGAGAGAGAGAGAGAGAGAGAGAGAGAGAGAGAGAAAGCAAAGAATAAACCAGGATATGAGATAATAGATCAAGAAATCAGACAAAATGTACAGACAAGCACCAGACAAAATGAAACAAAATGCCAGCAAATATAAGACATGAAGATACAAAACACAAGAAGCATGCATGAAGAAATAAAGAAATGTATGCGGAAGAAAAATGCTGAAAGTGTGGACAGAATATATCGAAACACAAAAAGTGAAAATGATATTTTAAGAGCGATAGATAGCAAATAGATGGACAGAAAATGTGGAGTAGAAAAAATGAATGATGACAACAGGAATTAAAAAACCAAAACTAAATAATAATGAAGGCACAAACATCACGGCCAGAAGTTAAAAAAAGCAATTAAAAAGGTAAAGCTGTAGAACTAGGTTATATAAATAAAAGATAGAAAATATAATTTATAATAATGATTAAGTAGCTGTGTTATGAAATGTATAGTACAAAGATACCTAGTCAGAGATTAGAAAACAGTTGATGTAGCTATGAACTGAAACATCCAGTGTCATGTACAGATTATAGAGAAGTTAGCCTGGCGAATCACATATTAAAACTATTTATAACGATCGTATAAGGGGAACAAATAAAGAATAAAATGCAGGAGGAAGCTAGCCAAAAGCAATAAAGGGTTTAAAAAAGGGTTTTAAAGCCGAAGGATTGACTTCATTGCACGGTTTTACCCCATATGGCTCGGTCCCTCTCCGCAGAAATGGCAAGCCACCTGCCGAGTATTGCACAAAGCACTAAAAGCAATACGAATATCGAAAGAAATGTAGCACAAGAGAAGACAATTTGTGTCGAAAACAGATCATATATATATATATATATATATATATATATATATATATATATATATATATATATATATATACAGTGGCAGCTCGTCATTAAGGCCAGAGGCTGGGCCCACAAAAATAATGCGTAACGTGCATTTGTTTTTAATAAATTAAAATATAGCCTAAGCAAAACCATGATTTTACGAAAATCTGTATCTCGGCCCACCAGCAAAAACGATCACGAGCCGCTACTGTATATATATATATATATATAACATACACACGCGCAAGCATAACGCACGCTAATACATACACACAATCACACGTACACACGTGGCGTATACATATATCTTCTTCTTTGCGTTCGTTCTTTACGACCAATTTTAATCACCCTTTGTGATATGTTTGATCTTAGCCAAGAACGTGTAAACGTTGCACTTGCTTTGTAGGCCTAAACGCATGAGCTTCTACCGTTTAGGACATGTTCATCGATTCAACCAAACCTCCTTAGTCGCCTCTTACGACATGCGTGGCGGTAGAGTGGTTTATTCTTTACACCCAAATTTGGGCTCCGGTAACCACTCGGGCGATACATATAGTGTGTGTGTGTGTGTTTTTACAAAATACATTTTTTACAATTAATTTTGCCCCCAACTCTGCAAAGATTTCTGTGGACGCCCCTGTTTCTAGTATGGACTTTATGGAATGTGGCATGATATATTATATGCCCTAATCATTTAACTTGACTTTATTTATTATTTCAATATTGGTTCCTTTATCCTCCATAATATTTGTAATTTATCTTGCCATAATATTGTCAATATTTCTGTTCTTATTTCTATTTCTGTCCATGAACTGTAACCGATCCTTCTGTGTATGCACATCTCCTGCTCCTCCTTCTTCCCTGTCGACAACGTTGTCTTCCAACTGCTTATTCAGTGTTCATGTATGCACATCTCCTGCTTCTCCTTCTTCCTTGTCGAAAAGTTGTCTTCCAACTGCTTATTCAGTGTTTTCATGCACATCTCCTGTTCCTAGTTCTTCACTATCGACAACGTTGTCTTCAACTCTTATCAGTGTTCATGTAACAATCTTCTGCTTCTCCTTTTCACTGTCGACAACGTTTGTCTTCCAACTGCTTATTCAGTGTTCATGTATGCACATCTCCTGCTTCTCCTTCTTCACTGTCGACAACGTTGTCTTCCAACTGCTTATTCAGTGTTTCATGTCACACAATCTTTGCATATCTAATCTTCAATCAGAATATTTTCAACATTGTCAGATAAGCTCTCATCCCAGCAATTCTAATTAAACCAAAAATACAAAAAATATTTTCCTTTTCTAATTATTGTATGGTTGTAATTTCTGTTATTCTATCATATTGCATTGTTGAAAATGCTATGGTTGTATGTTCTATGTATTGTCCTTTGCATTGTTGTAGAAGATGTATAGGTTAATGTTCTAGTTATTCTATCATTTGCATTGTTGTTAGAATGTATGGTTTATTTTAGTGTATTGTATCAATGTTCATTGTTTGTAGAAGATGTAAAGGGTTTTTATGTTCTAGTGTATTTTATCCCTGTTCATTTTGTGTAAAGATGCAAAGTTATGTTCTAGTGTATTCACATTTTCTTCTTGTTATGTAGAATGTTATTGTTCATGTTCTAGTTATTCTATCATTTTCATTTTGTGAGAATTTAGTTTAATGTTTCCAGTGTATTCTATCCCTTTTACTTTTTGTGTAGAAAGGGTTTTATGTTCTAGTGTTATTCTATCATGTTGCATTTTTGTGAAGATGTTAGGTTTATGTTCTAGGTTATTATCAATTTGCATTTTGTTAGAATGTATGGTTTAATGTTTTAGTGTATTGTATCATGTTTGCATTGTTGTGTAGAAATTATAGGTTGTATTTTCCCTAGTGTATTGTATCCTGTTGCATTGTTGTGGGAAGTGTATTGGTTGTATGTTCTAGTGTATTCTTCATGTTGCATTGTTGTGTAGAAGATGATGGTTGTATGTTCTAGTGTATTCTATCATGTTGCATTGTTGTGTAGAAGGTTGTATGTTCTAGTGTATTCTATCATGTTGCATTGTTGTGTAGAAGATGTATAGGTTGTATGTTCTAGTGTATTCTATCATTTGCATTTTGTGTAGAATGTGATTGGGAGTTCTCAAATTATAATAAATAATAACATGACAACAATCTATTACCGGACATATCCAGCTATTTTCGGAAAATTTTTCTAATATCAAACATTGTTTGGCCAGAGCCAACTATAAACTTATAGGCCTTTCGGATAGGAAATCAGACCACAACTACACCACGTGACCTCGCATTCCAGTAGGTGTATACAGACAAATTTAAATTTTTAAAATCAACACAAAATGCTAAATCGAAGTTATATTATGCACAAGTTAAGTTTAACAATAAGAAATATAAATATTATAAATATTATTCACCAATAAACAACCATAGACTCACAGAATTTAGTAAAATTACAACAAAGCTTGCAGTGTTCTATCAAACATCTATATTTTGCAGCCCTTTTCTGATCTAGGTCAAGGAACACCTGGTCAGTTGTCTGGCATAGTTATCTAGAGTTGGCTGTGGCTTGGCCACCTAGAGCTGATGGTGTACTGCTTCCGATCGATATGTTTTATTTTTCAGTTTTGAAAATATCTTCATTCCCGCCGGACATAACCATATGTGACCCAATCCCCTTTCCCTAATATCTCCAACAGCGTCCGGCGACTAACCGTACCAGTTCGGTGTTGATTGATGAGCCACTCATATACCTGTTGTGCTGTTATTTTTCTGGCCACTCCAATCTTCAATCCAAACTCTTGCAATCTAGCAGTTGTCGTGGTTGCTTAAATGAAAATCTTCTTGCGGCCACACTCTTGAAGCGTTCAAAATGTCAGCTCTATCAATTGACTTCCCCCCTGATATGGTGACAGAGCTATCCATCCGGTCTGCTCTCTCATTGTCAACGACACCCATGTGCCCTGAAACGAATATAAGTGTAATTATCAAAATTTGGGTTTTGGGCGCTTGTGTGATTCTGTCCAATTCCTGCGTGAATCCTCCGCGGTTTATCAGCATCTTTTCACGGCCATCTATATATCGTGAGATCATGGAAAGGACAAATAGAACAAAGAACATGACACACGAAATGAAGAAATAGTCAACACAGATAGTAAGAAGAAACAGCATACAACAATGAACTTCCAACAGATATCAAACAGAGTGAAGAACCAAATATGGGATTTATACATAAAATGTTGACTTTTTCCAATCGAACAAAAGGATCGACAGCTCAAGCAACTGACGTTCCCCAAGTAAGAAAAGAAAATTCCCGCCTCTTCATCGACTTGACTTATTCCTCTTCGTTCCTCGTGGAGCTTAGGGCCTTAATAGTTGCTCGCCATTTTTCTCAGTCTCTGGCTGTTTCTTTATGGTCCCCGAGGATAGTGGAGCACTCTTCAGTTCCTCAAGAAGACTTCGTCCCCAGATCTGTTTGGGTCTAAATTTTTTCGTTTTCCTTAAGGTTCCACTCAAGTGCCTCTCTAGTGACACTCGATTGTGTCTTTCATAGGGTATGCCCGACTCATCGCCAATTCTCTCTTAACTACTTCCAATGAAATGAAAATCGTGGCATATCCTAAGGACGTAGTCAACCCAAAGTAAACAGTCGTTGATTTTCTAGGCACCATTATACGTTCAGTAGTTGCCTTTTGCTTTCTGAACGGTGAGGTCTTTTTTAACTTTGTAAATCCCACGGAAACAGAATTTGCTTCTAAACTTGCCCATCGTGGGGTTTAACCGGGTACGCTTGGGTTCGTGATCAGGCTCACACAACGAGCTACAGACGCTCACTTCATAATATGAGTCTAAAAATGGTATATAACAGACATTTCACCATCTACCAGCTCCAACGGATACGGCCATTATCATTTTATTAATCTGGCAGACAGTAATTTGAGACAGTAATTTGAGTAGTAGTGATTTTACTGACATCAGCAGCAAAAACAGGCATTTGAGATGAAGCATGTTTGACTATAGACATTTATTAAATGTCATCACAGCACAAAAATTTAGGATGAAGATGTTTGACATAGCATCTACAAAATGTCATCAACAACTAAACGGACATCATACCCAGATGAATAACTCCACGCGTCATTAATAACTCTACAGCTGGACCACCACAACATGTCACAAATATCCTAGTTCACTAATAGGACCTGGGTGTCCTCACTGACATTATTTTCCATTTCACTAGTCTGACATATTTGTTCCGAGGACATGAACTCGGGCAATAGAAATCATGTCTTGCAGATCATTTTCATCGGCTGTTTTATAGAAATCAGAGAAATGACAAAGAAAGGAACAATAAAAAACAGGAAATGATATCTACAATTGACTACCAGTTGTTCAAACATTAGACCATGCTTAAATATACACTGACCAGATCGATGGGGGCAGACGTTATTCATAGTGACCTTCTGCCTTTACTGTCCGTGTTAAGGCTTTTATGGGTGTAGGACAGGGGGGGGTATAAGCAAAGGGAATTTAATAGCGCATTAGCTATAAGTCCCCGTGAAACTGGTCAGGCAATGATTTTTTCTTTATACGACAGAAAAAGCCCTCATTGACCTTACCGATGATCAAAACATGGGTCCAGAATGGGAGTCGGTGAACTAATCCATTCGGTCTGACGCTCTACATACTGAAGTTCATATTAACATAAATATCCAGATGACTCCACGAGAAGCGAACCAGTATCTTTAGACTAGAGACGAGCGCCTAATCGTTTTACGCCACAGAAGCCTGAAACTCTTACTCCTTACTTTTTGAATTGTCAATAACTAATCAGTGGACTGCCGTATTTGCATGAGAAAAATGAGTCGATGCTGCCAGAGCTTGGTAGATCAAACAAACACCCAATAGCGACCCCATCCCCTCGCTTACGATCCCCCTCTCTCTTGATACATAAGACGTACACCCATTACCTCAACACCTTTCCCTCACCAATCTCTCTTTTTGACACTGTGAATAGGAAAAAGTATCGATCGTCCGTGGCAGTACCCAATTGTCAACCTGGTGCAAAATTACGTGGTAATGGTTGCACTGACGGATGTGCTTGTCACGCTATCGATCACACAATTTGACGCTGGCGACACTTTCCACCAGCAGTCTAGCGGACCACTAAAAGTAGCGTTGTCACCCAGGCGTAGAATTCCTGGATACAGTTACTCACGACATACAGGAATGTTGAAAATTTATTGTCTGCTGCGCGGGCAATTTCATATAACTATTACGAGTCATGACAACACTATAGCACATCGTCAACCTCTTCTTCTTGATCTATAGAATAAGTTACATTAATTAAATAACTTGTTGGTGTGAGCTAATTTGAGAACTTGCAATGTGTTGTTAACTCACAACCAAGCTGTCATATTTACTTACATATTTTATTTCAATATATCCCTTTTCAGCATGCCTTTGGGTCTGCTTCCCTAGCCTGGACAGTTTCTCTCTCTCTATCTCTCTCTTTCTCGCGATCGTTCTTATGCCGCTTTTATCATTCTATTGTGATATTAAGCCAAACATCAAAACGGATGTACGAGCACAGCCTTCAGTACCTATTGGAGCTCAGGTGCTTATCCTTCGGTGGTGTGTTCGATTTCAACCAGCGTTTGTGTTCGCTCTCCGTTAGCCTTTTTCTGTCCCCAGCCAAAACCCAAAAGGCAGCAGGCTGCTATTTTCTTTCAGGGAAGCGACAGGCAGACAACCTGCCCTCCCAGGCTGATGAGCGTCATCTGCCCCCCTGTGACAGTCTAAAGGAGCAGATTGTTTACTAAATGCAGGAACTATATTTCTCATCTGATAAAGTGGTCTACAGTGTCGCCCGAATAGGAAAACCAAGGGGGTAACAAGAAAGAGACTGGTGTAGAAATGAAGACATCAAAGAAAAAATGTGCAAAACATCAGTACTAGACTTCATCAGAAACAACAAATTAAATGGTTCGGTCACATAAGCAGATTACCAACAGACAGGTGTGCCTCAAGAGCAATGTTACTCCGATACAGTAGATACAAGCAAAAAAGGCCGGCCCGCAAAAGTGGACCTCAGAGATAACCGAAGCGACGACAGACAGGCATTTTCGCCATGTTTGGTCGAGTATTTTCCGGTTTCGTTTTGCCGAGCTACTGAGTTAGTGTTTAGCAACCGGGGAGCTATGACTGTTACATGGAATGCTTTTGCTGTGTCAACCGTGCGTTTGTTTGTGTGTATTCAGAAAATGGCGGACAGCGGTTATGACGAATAAGCTCAATCTGCCGTATGCGTTATATTGCGGTGCGAAAACTGGATTTGTCATGATTGATGTTCCTTCGACAAAATTGCAATTCAAGTGATGAACAGTTTTGTGTTGCTACATTTGCAACGGCCTTATGCATTTTATGCGGTGCAGGTTTCTTTTTGTGGCGGCGAGCAGTTTCATTCTGGAATTATTCACACAGGAAACATTTCACAGTTGTTGGCATTTCGTGTGATTTTCATTGGCACAGGAACGGAGCAATTATGGGGTGACCCGTTGCAGTAAAGTTGGGAAACCTACTTATGAACTATGAATTATGACAGACACTGTTTATGAAGCGCACACAAAAGCCCGCTCTATAAATATCTTCTTACACTGAAACGGGGTGCAAATCAGGACTGGAGAAAGAAAGACAAAGCACATAGGAGGCTTGCTCCAGGTGTTTCCTTTTTCGACTTGACGCTGAAAGGCAAATCTGTGACCTGGGGTTAAATGACTCGGTCTAATTTAACCCGACGTTCTGAGTTCGAATCACGCTACGGACAGTTTGCTTGCAAATTGTTTCCGTTGATTTAACAAAGAACGATGGCGCACCCGTTCAGAAAGCAATGGTAAACTACTGAACGTATAAGTGGTGTCTAGAAAATCAACGACTCGTTTACTGTAGTTGATGGCTACGTCCTTAGGATATGTCACGAATGTATATATATCGCCCCAGGCACGAGAAAGTTACCTAGAACATTATCTCGGAGACAGCCAGTTGTTATCTCGAGGTAAATGTCTCGAAACGACAACCTCCCACACACACACAGTCTTTTAAGAACATAGTTTTTTTTGCGTCTAATGTATTCTTTTCCCGTCGAAATAGTCTGAAAATAATGGCACAGTCTCAAACGTTGACCAACCTCTCCAAAAAAAACCGTTCTGGACACTACATATTCTGTACAGATATTTGAAAACACAATTCGATTGCGCATCTCACATTCATTTTTGATCCATAATGATTTACTGTTTGGAATTCGAAACTGGGGAACAAGGTAAAAAAGTTGGGAAACAGACAGGAACACTGTCAGGTTACGTTACTAGGACAACCTGTCGACCTATTATTATAGAATGTTGTTGGTCTGATGTGGGTTATCTCATGCTAGACTCACCTACAACATTTAAAGCCATAGCTCATGGATAGCTTTATTCTACAATCCCTCCATCGAACCGACTGCAAGAGTGCAGACTGTTGCTATAAACCAGTGGCGACTCGTACAATTTTTTGTTGGTGGTCAGACAAAAATGTTAGAAAAAACATGGTTTCGTTTTTTTTTAATATAATTATTTTAATGAAAAATAATAAATACACGCTACACCTTATTTTTTGCTGGGCGCGGTCCCCCTGGCCTTCTGACGGCCGCCACTGCTATAGCAACCCCGTAGAAATAAAGTAGGGTTTTGCTCAGCATAGGATCCTGACTCTGTATTCTCTTATCTTATGTGCTCTATGTGTCTTTGCCTCAATTGTAGTTTCAACCTAGTTACATTGTGGGGCAACCTGTTACATTGTAGGGGCAACCTAGTTACATTGTAGTGCAACCTGTTACATGTGGGAGAACCCAGTTTTGTAGTGCAACCTATTACATGTAGTCAATAGGGTTCATTGTATAGCATAGTTTAACAAGGATATATCAACGTTCAGAAAGGACATCATTGCAAAAATCAAGAAAACAAGTCAAAATTTCGCCAAGTAAATATATATAAGTAGGGTCCTGAGAGTGTTATTATACAGTAGTGAGTGCTGGAAAATGACCCATAACATCATACACAAGCTGGAAATATTCCAAAATAAATATTTAAGAAAAATTCTGCAAATATTCTGGCCAAATAGTTTTTGGTCTTACGCAGGGAGGTGAACAGGAAAAAAGTATGCACAAACCCATGTGCTGCCTACAGGTCTGTCTAATTGGGACAACTAGCTCATGGTCTAATGCACAAACACACCAACCACAGCGAGGTTGTTTAACAAGTGGTGGATGTCAACGAACTATTCAAAAAGTCGTAGTGAACTTGACCACCATAACAGTCATTCTGAATTTCTCTGTCTCTCAGACCCCCCCTCTCTCTCCGCCGCGATTACCGCCCAGAACGATGTACCCGATCTCCCGATAAATTCTATTCTTGGAAATCGATTCTGGCCTGAGCATTGGTGTGTTTTACGTCACATCTTCAGCACGATTTGGAGCTCTGGTGCTTATCCTTCAGCGATGTGTCCGATTTCAGCCAGCGTTTACTCGGTTCGCTCTCCGTTCTGTAGCCATCTATGTTTTTTTCGGGGTGGGTAGCTAGTCCCACCCAACCTGTAGTCGCACTTTCGACATGCGTGGCAGGTAACAGTGGCTCTATTCTTTACACCCCCAAATTTTGGGTTCCGGTAACCACTCGGTGTCTCAAACGTCTGATGTTCCGCCCCCCTTCAACATGCTCTAATCATTTATTATATCCTTAAAGGCGGAGACCACGGGAAAAATGATTGTATTTTTGTCTGTAATTTAAAAAAATACAAACAAAGATATTGTCATACAATTTGGCCACCTGTTGCAAAAGGCATTGTTTTCGATGTTAAACAACGTTTAGTGTATGATTTAATTAGTTGTTAAAAATAATTTTTTCTTGAAAATATATTGTAAAAAACTCACCTTCGTCTTGCAGTGGATTTCACAAATATAAAGTGCAAAAAATGCTAAACTGCATATGATGTACACATCACCCATAATTATAGCATGAACCTCCACTTTTTTCTAAACTTATATAAACAGAGATATTGCTGTTCTAATTTGAATTTTTTTTATTTGGAAGGTTATATTTCAAAAACCATATCTACAAAACCAAATGGTTAGACATTTTTTGGAGGTTCACGCTATAACTATGGGGTGATATGACATCATATGCCAGTTTGGCATTCTTTGCCCAAAATTTGTGAAAACCATGCGTTATAAGGGGGAAGGGGGGTTTACAATATATTTTTAAAAGGTTTTATTTTCAAAAATTTTAAAC
>JADZMA010001548.1:0-17603 GCA_020796225.1 Arion vulgaris
GATCCGTGATAGGTGAACTGAAAATCACTGGAACACCGGTGCTGTGGATACGGAAGTGGATATAAAATGTAACACAAAATATTTCCGACGAGAAAGATAAAAGTTTAAGTTTTGGTTTTGTCGTCGGGTCAGCATCACAAAGCCCTCAACCAATTAGTTCATAATTTGATCTCCAAATGTTCAGCGGTCGAAACCGGGCCTTTTTTTTTTATATTCTTCCCCAGATATTTTTTTTTTTTCTATCCCAAATTTGACGTTTAAAAATAAATTGAAAATGATCAAAAAAAATGAAAAAAAACTAGAAGAGTGGAGGAAAATTTTCATAAACAAAATAGATGATTTTGGGTTTATAGATTAAAAGGTCTCAGTTTGGAACTCATTGCCCCGGACAGTCATGGGTGCCCACTTAATATCCAACAGGGCAGGAGGGGTTTTAATTATTTTGATTTAGAGCTACCAACCCCTTTGTGTTTTTTCTTAAATCAAACCCCCCAAATTTTTTAGTTTACGGGGTTGGTTTAAAAAATCTTTCGGAATTTTTGAGGCGTTCAAAAAGAGCTCTATCTATCCATTTTATTAACACCCAACGAATAAAAGACGACATTTGGGGGGGAGATCATTTTTTTTAAAGGGTGTGACGATAGAAAATAAGATAAATTAAAGGTCAAAGGGTGGGTATAGTTAACAATTAAGTCTTCCCTTTTTTTAATATTTCTCCCATATTATCATAGTGCCCCAAAACCGGCGCGCATCAAATGATGGGAAAAATAGCCACAGAGATAAAGGTTCCAAAATGGGGGTATCAAGAAGAACCCGGTTGAGAAATGAAGAATCAAGGAAAAAAAAATGCAACATCAGTACCAACACTTATTAAAAAAACAATTAAAATTTTTCGCCATAAGCAAAAGACAAAAGACAAAAAGGGCACAGAGACCAATGCTACTCTGATATAGGGGAAAACAAACAAAAAACTCCAAGAATTGGATTTTAAATAACAGATGAGCATCAGAAATATCTCCCTTATATTTAAAAAATTTTAAAAGGGTGGAAGACTCAACAAAAGATAAAGCTAGAGTCCCGAAACAAATACAAAACCTACCCAAATTTGCGCCCTACTTAACATCCAAACATCTCAACAGTAAAACAACAGTTGATCAATAGCATCTTTATCCCTCTATGTTACCAATGCCAAAATGGACAATGAATAAAAACATACACAGAAAATAGCAACATGCAAAAAGATGTCTCCCAAAGAACCAACAACACAAGAACGACAGGTAAAAACCCCATAGAAAAAGGTAAAAAAAACCCTGCTTGAATTATATAGAAACAGGGAATGGTTTAATTAGTAAATCAACAGACCAAAATGTTAAATTTTAAAAGAATATAAAAAAGAGGAAGACCGGGGAAAGGTGGGTAGATAACGTAATTGAATTGTTTGGGGCTAAAAAAACCATCCCCAAGTCACCAAAAAAGTCAAAACAAATACATAAAACCCGACACTAGGTTAACAACCCGGGAACGTGTGCGCAAAAGCAGAAACCCGCTCCCTAAAACTGACACTGGGTTTAAAGGGAACAGGTGTTTACAAAAGCAAAAAACATTTAAACAACAACAAAAAAATTATTTTTTTGTTTTAGTCTTTTTAATTATATTTTTTGAATCTGTACAACTAAAATAAACTGTTTTTTTTTTTTTGCATTCTAGGGACGAGAATAAGGGTTTTGAACCCAGGGGGAAATGTTTTGTTCTAATCATTCACGTTTCATAAACAGGCGGAAGTTATTTATAAACCATTTATTATATTTTTTTTGTTTTTTCCGATCGTTAACGAAAAGCAAAGGCTCACCAACATCCCAAATAAAAAATAAGAACCCAATGTGTGAGGTTGAATATCTGGGCCCCAAAAATTAACAAAAGGGAACCTAAAGAGATCTCAAGAAGATTGACAATAAAATCAAGGTTAAACACAATGAAAACATGTGGGAAGACCGCAAAATACTAAAAATTAAAAAAATTGGGGGAAACATTTTTATGGGTACTTATGGTTATGAATCATGGACTTTAAAAAAATTAAAACAGATTCCACCTTCGAAAATAAATTTTAGAAGATCCAGAACACCATGGAAATGAAAAACACACATTCGAAAGAATAGAGAATTGGCTGATAAAACCCCTACATACAGAAAATTTAATCTTTGGTCCCTCAAGCGTCACATGGCCCGGAAAAAACAATATAAGGGCGGGTCCCGGGGCCAGAGGAGACAAAAGAAGATCTCAAAATATTAAAGCCATGAACACATCGATGAAGTTGGGGGAACCCAAAAGTGAATTTCAAGGCAAAGAGGCAAGTCCTATAAAGGAAACCACCCTTGGTGTGATGATACTCCGTTCTGTTTTCTTTTTTCCGTCATGGTTTTTCCCTTGTAAGCAACATTAAAACAGTTATCAAAGGGTTTTTTATTTCTGTTTTGGTGTCCCAAATAATTTTCCCGGTTTTTTTTTTATTTTGTTTTATATTCTCCCCACTGTGAAAATCTCGTTGCTTCATTTTCAACTTTTTCTTTTTTCCAATCCCGGACTCCGTCTCGGATAAAAGAATTTCTTTAAATTTTGGCTTCAAAATAGTGTCTTTTCCCTCTTTTTTCTCTGGGTTCACCCAGCGGGGGGCCCTTTTTGTTTTTCCATTTATCAGAGAACATTGTCACAATTTGTCTGTTTATCTGTTTGTTAACCATTTAATTTGTTTTTTTTGATGAAATTTAGTACTGATGTTGTCCCATTCTTTTTCCCGATGTCTTCTTTTTAAAATTTTTTCTTTTACCCCACATTTTATCAACTATAATTTTTTTTAATTGTTAATATCCCCATATTTGATTATGTATGCTTTTACTGCATGTTCCCAGGACATGTTTGTAATTGTCCTCAGATTTTTCCCTCTATAAATTTTATAGAAGGGGGAAAATGACATAAAAACAAAATCAATTTTTTAGAGCCTGCATTTTCTTCTTGGCAACATGTGGTTGTGACGAAACGTTTACAAAAACCAAAAAAGATCTTTAAAGCCTTTTAAACAAATGCTACAGAAGTACTTAGAATATCTGGGAAAAAAAAAACAAATCTTTTTTTTTGAAACGCTATTAAAGAAAGGCTAAAAAAAAAATAAAATCAAAAAAAAAATTAAATATTTTTAAACACAACGAATGAGGAGAAGATATTTTAGAGGGGAAAGATGCCTGGGAAAAAGAATGAGAGGGAAAACCAGAGACAATGGGTAAGATGTCATTGACGTTCTGAGAATGACGCTGCTGCCCCCAACTTGCACAAAAGAAAGTTTTTCAGGACGCGTCTGGGGGAAAAAATTTCCGAAAGGGGAAAGTACTTTATATGATGATGATAATTTTTTCAACATGTTGATAATTTTTTTTCTTTACAATCAAAATTGGGATTATTAAAAAATATTAAAATATTTTACGTATTGTTCCCTTATTGTTTCATGATGTATTTTTTTTTTTCCCCTTTTTTTTCAAAAAATATACTTTTCAATTTTCTGATCTTTTTTGCTTTTGTTCTTCTCGATTCTTCAAGTAGTTTGGGTTAATGACTATTAATAATTATAAACGGTTTTTTTCATTAATTTGTTTTTGACCCGTTATACTGAATTATCCCTAATAGACAATAAGTAATAAATAAATAAAAAAACCATTTAAAAAAAGCAATTTTATACACAAAACAATTTTACAAATAAAAAAAATAATCTTGACAAACATATCCGGTATTATTATAAAAAAATAAAAAAACTTATTATTCTAAATTAAATCAAGATTTAAAAATCTGTAAATACTATATCCATTTGGGGTTTTACACTGAGAGTTTCAGTTATTTTAAAGACAATAATTTTCAAACCTAGTTTCAGACACAAGAATGAAACTTCTTTAATATTTTTGAAAGAAATTACTAAAAAATGTAGTTTTAATATATTCATAGAAATTAAGACAAGAAGAATGTGTGAGATATATGATGGAAGATGTAATGCAGAGTATCTCTAACATGAAATACTGTGGTGATGGCTGTAGAAGATAGGGTAGCATTAAGAATCCTTGTTGAAGCTGCATGTGCTACAATGCACGACAAAAATGTCAGTGTTGACAAGTTTTCCCTGCACAGCATGCAGCTTTGCAAGTCTTCTAGAAAATTTAAATTACATTATACAACACAAAACTAAAATATAATTTAGTCTATGGTTGAAGCGAAGCCGCAGTAGCATAGTTGTTAGTGAACTCGATTCTTAGATGCGTGGTCAGGGTTCAATTCAACAGGGGGCGTGGAATAATTTTCAGACCATAACAATTCTCAAGTTAACCCAGCCTCAATTGAGTGCCAGTAAAAGCCCTGATATGCAAAGACGGCTGACATGATGCTGATCATATCCCCATTCGTGAAAAATATGGACATAACACAGCAACTTTACTTTCAAACATTTTAAAGAAAACTATAAATAATTTTACATCAATATTTTACTCATATTTAAAAAAAAAAATATTTGTATTAATATATTTCTTTTCTAAAATAGTTTTGTCTGTGGTACATTACAAAACAAAGTATGATAGTAACTTGAGAATCCCTGATTTGATGGACAGCACATACAAATAAGGAAATTTGGCTGAACAGATGGGCCATGGGAACACAGGAAGAGATGTGTACACCCATATGCCCTTACTATAATGACAACATCAACCACCTTACAAGAAGAGATCAGAGCACCATTTTTAGACTCCAGACCAACATTAATAAACACTTGAACAGAATTCATCCACAACACACTCCAGAGTGCCACCTGTGTGCACATCATCATGAAACCGTTCACCACCACCTCTTCAAGTGTCAAGCACTAGATGACATCAGAAAGACCCTCCTTCTCCAAGGCCAGATAAATGGAACACATATCTGGAACAAAAGAACAACTCAGACACATGCAGATACCACTACATAGCATTGGGCCAGAGGGCAAAGCTCAAGTGCTGCTGGATCATTGAAGAAGAAGAAGATGGACAGCACAAACACATTATCATAATATATGACTGATAAGTCCAAAATATTTCAAGTGAAAATTTGATGTATACAAATATATTAAAATTATAAATATAGAGTGACATTAATTTCAGGTTTGTTGTATAGAAATAAATATATATACAGGTAAATTGTATACTGATAAATACTATATCCTATCTTGGTTAGATCAAAGCCAACTATAAACTTATGGGCCTGCGGACTCTGGTAAGAATTATGGAAAATCAGACCACAACCACACCACGTGACTTCACACTCCAGTATTGTTGAAATAGACAATTCATTTTAAAATCAACACAAAATGCTAAATCGAGTTATATTATGCAACAAGTTAAGTTTAATAATAAGAATATCGTCAATATTATGAATATTTTCACAATAAATAACATAGACTCACATAATTGAATAAAATTGAAAAAGCTTGCAGTTTTCTATCAAACATATATATTTTCCAGCCCCCAACTTAAACTAGGTCAGGGTTTATCCATCAGTTATCAGGCCCAGTGGGCCAGTTAGAGTTGGCTGTGGTTAGATTCAATACCATTTTTATTTACTCTGCTTCAAAACTGTCAATATAAACATAACATAAGTGATAAGTGTGTGGGCATGTGGTCAGATCTTCAGAAAAATCAAGCACTGGTCATCAACCAGCATTTGATGAGTTACACTTCCCCATAACATTAATTAGGATTTAGTTAACAAAAATTTGAGGCACATTCATAGAATAGTAGATTGAGCAATAAAAGGATAAGGACAAATGGGGTTTGCACAAATACATTTAAATAAAAGTGACTAATGTGATAGTAACATTTGGCACCTCTCCCAGATCAGAAGGTATATACTAATACTACCATTGTTGGTTCTGCATGGGATTAAAGCCTCTTTAACTTTAAGCTGAAGCACCGCCTTCAATCTAAGACATAAGAATTAACCTTGTTGAGAACGTGTAGGCCAACAAACATGAAAATAATCAATTAACACCTTTCGGAGAATCCAAAGTTTAGACTATCGATATATATATATATAACTTTTTCTATCTATAGTAGAAAAGTACTACTACATTGAAGTTGAAGATAACGAAACCTCCCTGACCCTTATATTATCTAAAGTCTTATAGGAAGTTACCTTCAACTTCAATGGTTAAAGTAGTACTTTTCTTAACACTATAAATAGTAACACAAATTAGATAAAGTATCTCACATTACATTACATTACATGTCAATGTTATAAATTAAAGGAAAATCACAACAACGACAAAAAATAGTAATAGTATAGTCCCTTATTATGAATATCTTCTCTACTAGTGAGTCAAATTTCTGCAGTTTCGTTTTTGAGCCTGCAATTTCACAACAATAAACACTTACACTGACAGTGACAATGCAATATATTATTAATAGTATAATTCTCAATCACTCTTGTAAATGTATGTAGACTGTATTGTATACGTGACGTATACTATCTATAGCTTGACTAGTTTAGTTGACTGAATTTCAAATGGAATGTCTGTATATTACCAATATTATAAGACATAAACAAACCGATTACTCGTTACAAACTTCTTACATTTCTGCTTTTTAGTCTATGTTTAATTGAAACCGTATGTTGTTTTGAAGTCGGACAAAAGTGACATATCTCATAGACTAAGTCCAGTGAACTAGATACTATAATTAACGTCGTTAGTAAAAAAAAGATGATGTCTCCAGTTGTATTGAACTTCATGAATTTTAACTGAAGTTGTATAACTTATTAGCATATTAAATCAACCACTGCGAAAACTTATATAAGGATTAGTCAAATTGATAACCAACCTTTTCACCAGCTGTAAACTTCCTGACGATTCATACCAAACACATGTTGTCGTGTCTAGGTGACACATCCGGATTCTTAAATAGGTCACGTCGCGAATTAATAACGAGTGTGACATTGATCATATCAAATAAAGTACGTGCCATTTGTTCTTTGACTCGCTTTCGTAGAGCATTATTATACTTCTAAATTAACATATTTTGAAATTGATTTCTTAAATTGACCCCCCTTCTTTATCTCCCGTTTCACATGCTCAGATAACTAACCTCAGGTAGAGCCGCCTCCAAATGTTGGGATGTTCTCTCATGTAATAGTGTGCCCCTGGTTTCCACATCAATCAGCGATCAGGGCAGGTTTCAAACTTCGAGTCTTTGAAAAGGAACTTGTTTGCAGAATGTGTTAATCAGCATCATTTGTTGCTGAAATTCTAACAATGTTTACTCCCTTCAGTCTATGTTGATACAACAGTGGTAAGTGCTGTTTTGTAAACATGGTGTAATGGTTACACGTTTCTTTCGTTTTTCGTTATAAATAGACATCATCATCATGTGCTGTACCGGCTGGCGTAGGTGACCATGCATCTCCACAAAATTTTCTGTCCCGGTGTTTGCTGTCATCTCAGATGTTGACGCTCTTCTGTGCCATGAAGTCTTGCTATCATGTTCTCTCTCTCTCTTCCCTGTCTCGTCTCCCCTTCATTTTACCACTTGTTACAATGTGTTCTAAACCTCCCTTTCTCATCATTTCGAAAAATGATGACTGATCTATTTCTTATATTGATGATAAGCTTTCTCTATATCTTGACCTCATTCAGTACCTCCACATTAGTCCTTTTAGCAGTCCACGGGATTCTCATCATCTTCTGTAAACCCATCTCTTAGAGACAGACACTGTTGCTGAATTTCTAGCATTTACTAAGTCATCATCATTAGGTGCCGTTTACTATCGAAGGCTGACTGCAACGGATCTCCATAAGGCAATAATTTGTCCATCTATGTTTTCCTCCTGCTTGTGTCGCTGTCTTTCTCTTGCATGTCATTTTCAACTTTGCCCTCTTACAAGGTTTTGATCAATGTGTTCCTCCGAGTGGTTACCGGGTCCCATTTGGGGTGTAAGAATAGAAACTGTAGCAGATCATGTAGATTCACCTCCCAGGTAGGCTGAGAACCAGACAGTTAGCTTTAGTGTGTAGCTTGTATATATTTAGATTTTTATTAGCAGACTTGTGTTTGCACTCTCTAAGCAGAATGGCAACACTAAAACGAGACATTGACGTAGGGAAACTAATCGACGTAGTTGTGTAGTGACAGGATAGCAACAGTTAGTAAACACTGCAACTAGGTGGACGACGTGGTTTGTTAATCTACGTAATGAATAAATATATATGAAGTCTAAGGTCGTGTTTGTCCTTATGTTGTGCTGTACCATCATTGATCACCACCACATCTCGACACCTATCATCAGCAAGAAAGCCCCCCTTTAACAAACCACTGCTACCTGCCACGCATGTCTAAGGGACGACTAAGGAGGTTTGGCCGAAATCGGATACGTGTCTAAACGTTAAAAGTCTCTGCGTTTAAGGGCCTCACAAACCAATTGCAACGTATACACGTTCTTGTCAAGATCAAACATCACAAAAGTGATTAAAATTGGTTGTAAAGAACGAACGTAAGAAGAATAAGAAGATCAATTGTCATGTCTCTTTATGTGTACGAAATATTTTGTTTGTTTCATTGTTATTGTCTATTGTGTATTCCAAGGTGGAAGATGTAATTGGCTGTCCACTCTTGCCGTTAAGCGTAGGGATGGGAGCATTAATTTAATTTTTATTTTCTGTAGTAATTCTTTCTACTTTTACTAGTTTTCCGAAAACTTTATTTTGTTTTTCTTTCCTAAAATACGATCTCATTATTCTGTTTTCCATCCCAAAGCATTAAATGTCTTACCATGCTTATTCATTGTCCCCTCTGAACCCCAACTTCTTTTTCCGCTCCATATCGACCTATCAACCACTCTGTGTGTTTGTATTGATCTGAGCCTAGGCAATTAATCCAAATTTTTGCGCCTAAAAGGGCCGAAACCCCGATTTCTATGTGCTTTTTTTTTTGATAACATCCCGGACCTTCGTCGCCTCTTACAACATCATTGCAAAGCCCATTTTACTATTCTTTTTCCCCGGGGGCCCCACCCAGGGTGATACGAACATAAAAAAAATACGAAAATATACCGATTCCCCCTGCCCAGGGGTTGGGGCCCAAATTTGGGGAAGGAATAGAACCACTTTCCTGCCCCCATGTCGTGAAGGCGACTAAATTTGGATAAAATGGCCCCCTTTTTAAACTTAAGTCTATGTTTTTGGGGCCCCCCAATGTGAAATTTAACCGTTCTTGAAAAAGATAAAACTATGCAAAAAGTGATTAAATTTGGGTCGTAAAAGGCAAAGAAGAAGAATGGAACCCACAACAAAACTTTTTTTTTTGTGTTTAGATTTAGTAACTTCTCATTCATTAGGCGTTTCCCTCTTCTCCTCTAATTTTTTTCACATCTGTCATCTGTAATCTGTCCTAAATATACGATATTTTTCTTTCTTCTGCCTACAACAAGTTGGCTTTTGCCCTTTAATTTCTCTCTCTCTTCGTCAGCGAACCAATGTCCAGATCTCTGCAAAAATTCTTCGTGGTCTGATTCATCACCTTACTTGTGTATTTTCGTAAATCTTCAGCACCATTTGGGCTCTTTTACCCTTCGGCGATTTCGTTTGGGTTTATCGGTTCGCTCTCCGTTCTGTAGCCATATGTGTTTTTTACAGTGTTTTCTGCCCGATAAACCCCTGTCACCTTTGACATCTGGCGGTAACAGCGTTCTATTTTTTTTAAAATTTGGGCGGCCCTCGGGTGGTTCTTAATTTTATTTCTTTTTTTGTCTTCAATGCAAGTAAAAAAGATGAAAGGAGGGTCAATGATCGTATCAAATAAACGAAAAAACACATAAAACAGCGATGCATAGTTGAAGAAAACACTATTAAAAAAGGTGCTTTTTATCAGATGTGACATATAATGCTGAGATCATTAATAGAATAAAGATAAGTGCAACTTTCTATATCTATCTATTAAAAAATGAGTTATGTATTATTTGTTTTTACCAAAGACTCGAAACACTAGCAGATGGCTGAAATTTGGGATATGTTTTTTTTTAATGTTGGGATTCCTGTCACAGTTTGAAGGTGCGCTGAACTTTTAAACAATCTAAAAATAATAACACGCTCATTTCATCGAGTTTCTTGGCCCCATTAAACGTTTCACGAAAAAAAAAATTTCATCGAGTTTTTCCCGGAAGTTTCAAAAATTTCTCTACGATTCGATGACATGATTCAGTCAATTTTCAAACAAGCCGTTAAAGTCAATTTTTCAAACAACCCTTCAAGCTGAAGGTTTGTTTCAAATATGATCATAGATACTGCAAATCATATTTTAATTTCCCCCTATTATCAATGTTTTCATTTAAAAAATTGTTATATTCAATTAAACCAAAAAAAACTACGACCCGGGAATACGTTCATTTGAGAACTTTGCCGGTTTTTCTATAAAGGGCAAGATGGTTATTTATAACGTTTTGTTACAATGTACGTTATATGTAAATTTCAATTTAGTTCCAAAAGGGGTTACCATTTATTTTTTTTTAAATCAACCCATCCATTGCCGCTATGGGGGCGTGAAATTTTAAAAAGGTAACCTTTTTCAATATGGCCTGGTATTTTCGACAAATATTCATACATTTCCTGATTTTAAAAACTTTTTTACCCCAGTTTTTGCTTTTCCCTAATAAATTTAAATAAATGCTAATTTTTATTTATTCGGAAACATCAACAGTGATATTTGATTCTGTGTGAGAAAAAAAGCTGCGTTATTTCCGCTCTTCCAAATTTTTCCCAAAATTTTTTTTTATGCCAATTTCCCAATATTAGATTACATGACAAAAGGGGTGACCATTTAATTTTTTTCAACCCCATACCATTGCCGCTATGCGGCGTAAATTAAAATTGTAACCATTTCGCAATGGGGTTGCGTGAGTATTTTCGACAAATGATTCTACATTTTTCGTTTTTTCAAAACATTTTATCCAGTTTCTATGCATTCCAAATAGTTTAATCAAATTAATTTTTGTATTTTTTCCCACAAACATAAACAGTATTTTAATTTCCCCATGTGTAAAGAAAAACAAGATCGTTTTTCCCCCCTCTTCAAAAATTTTTTCCACACATTTGGTTTCCTAAAAAAAAGCTTTTTCTACCCTAGGCACGAAAAAGGCTTACTAAGAAACAGATGAGCAACAAAAGAAAAGACTGCAAACTGTTCAGTACGCACTGCTGAAACCCCGTTCGTCCGAAACAGACAGCCTGAAGCAAGATTTAAAACCAAATGTACGCTGCGGCCCGTTCGCAAACAATCGAGAAACGGGAGCAAGTCTGAAAACCCGTTCGGATCCTTTTTTCCCGACTAACACTCCCCTGATTTAAATCTAGGTGCTTCCATTAAATACAAATTTTTGATTCAGTCTTCATCCGGATTGGAAAAATGAAGGGGTGATGTATTCTCAGTTTTAATCAAAATCCTGACATTCGTTTTCATCATCTGTTTTCAATTCGGAAATCGATCGTACTTTTCAAATATGCAAAAAAAGGCAAAAGGTTTTGGGTGGCAAATATAACTACCCATCGATGAAATCGAGCATTATCAACTGGGACTTCTTGGTAGAATCATTAGCCTTTTTTTTCCCTTTCAAACGACTCAACAGTTGTTCTTTTCAGTGCTAAAAATGGACGCGCGTGTATTCCCAGATTCCTGCAACATTGTCCCTCCCAACAACGTTAACCTTTTCTCATTGTGTAGAGATATATATTTCAAAGCGCTTTTATCTGAACAAACCCCAACTCCGGAATGCACGGCGGTTTAAACGTGAAACAAAAAAGTAGTTGGGACTTTCCCAATTTATATTCCCCAATCCCGTTGGTCGTTTGTCCCTTTCACCCAAACAATGCAGAATTTTTCCATTCTGTTAATCCAAACTGGAAACATCCCCGGTGAGAACGTTCGGTCGTTTGGCTCTTTGGGAATTTGCCAAATTTCTTCTTCATGCATTGGGGACCTTCCTCGCTGTCATCAATACTGCGACAGAAAATACCCCTATTTGCGTAATAAAACAACGTGCTTCTCAACCCAAAAGAACTTTGGGAAAAAACAAAGAACTGGGTAAAACACCCTAAGCTTGGTGCGACAATCTCGACATTCAATTCACCAAACGTATATATAGGAGGCATGGGGACATATGTTTCAACCCTAAAAAGCACTGGTGCTTGGGAATGGATGCCAGAACGATCTCAAAAAATTTTTCGTTGTGAGTTGGAACGGAAACCCCTTTTGATATCAACAATTTTTTTCTTTTGTTAAACAAATCTTAAATTGTTTCCCGGGAACAAACCTTTTGACAAATTCCCTCAATTACAAGTCAAAACGGGGGATTGTATTTCATGATGCCCCCGGGGCACAAAAATTTTTCCTTTTTCCTTATTTTTGGGCCCCTCGATCACATTTAAAATTTTAACCCTTTCTGGAATTGCGCCTCTTTAGATGGTGGCCGAACAGCGCATTGCGCAAATTGGGGAAAAATGCTCCGAACCAACATGAATAACCCCAAAAATTCTGTGGGTAAAATACTCCCCTTTTGAACTCATTATATGGGATGAATTCTATCGCTAAAAAAATTGAACCTTCATCGTATGGTTTGGAGGCCAGCTCTTCGGGGGGACTCATTTTTTTTCCATTTCCGGAAACTCTCCAGTTATACCGAAACAACACCCCTGATGAACTTAATCATGCCTGAAATCATCAGTTTTTTGGGAACATGAAAGACTTTGAAAACCAATTTAAAAACAACACAACATGTGAAAACCCCTGAACGTTTCCCAAAAAAATTTTGGGTTTGGGAAAGGGGAAAAAGCCAATCGATTTACGATGATCCTTTCCCCCCGTAACATCTAGCACCCAGACGAAAGTTCAAAAATTTTTTCCCAAATATTGCACAATTTCTCATCAGTGGCTCGTGCCCTCAATAAAAGCAAAAACAAAGGGGTTTTTGGGTTTGAGCTTAAAAAAAATCCAGGCAAATGACAACGTATAAGTCCATCATACTGTAATGAATCAAGACAAGTTGTCAATTATCCCAATTTCGAATTCTTTATTTGCCAGGCATACCACATGTTTTTAAAATTGAAAAATTTGGGGTGCCTATCATTCTTCTCGAAACATTAATCCCACGACTTTGCAACGGTACTGAAATTTTGGGGAAAAAAATGATGAACAATTCATCAAATGCAATTTTAAAAAAATTTAAAAAAGATATACTATTGCCCCCATCCCTGATTCCAACAGACATGCCATTCAATTAAAACCTTCGGGTTTCCCGGGGCGACTCGCCTTTGCAAGAATCAACTCCGGACAATCACTAAAGTTTGGACTACATTTTGGAAAATCCTGCTTTTTCATGGACGGGTATTGTTTGTTCCCCGTCGGAAAACATTCTGAAATTCATGACCAGATGGAAAAAAAAAATATTTTATATCACACTTAATAAACAGACTTAGAAACTTAAATTGTAAGTTTTTTTTTCCAAAAAAATGAACAAAAAAGGCAATGATAAAACAAATTTACTACATATTTTATCAAGTTTCCTTTTTTCTTTTTTTGAAACGTAACAACCCAAAAAGTACATGTAGAAAATAAAAGCGTACTATGGACAAACTGTCTATTGAACAGGATTTCTTCAGTGTTAAAACGAACCCAAAAAAGGGGAGTAAACCCCGGTAGACGTTTGGTTTCGGATATAATTTCGGGGGAATGGTTTTTTTGACCTATCGGTTTATTTTGCACTGGGGACAAAAAATTTAAAATAAAAAGCAGTCGACGTGATGAAGCCACACCAGGCTCTGCACTGTAGTGTTTAGGGTGGGTCTGTGTAAACTTTCATCCCCCTCCAATTTGACCTCGATTGTGTGAAAAAAACACTTTTTTGTGGCAGCAGTGCGGGGAACTGTTCAGGGGGAACAGAAGCCAATGAATTTCAAAAATAAGCGGAACAAAATTTTGGGCTTCGAAAAAAAAAAATTTCCCAAACAAGGTTTAACCAACCCCCTTTTTCTTGCAAATGTCTGAGCTGCCCCCAAATTTTACCCCGCTGGGCAATTCTAACTGCACCCAAAGTCTACCCAGCTACCCAATGTCTGTGCCCCAATGTCTGGGCCCCGCCCAATGTCTGAGCTCCCAATGTTGGGCCCCGCTGCCCCTGTCTAAGCTACCAATGTCTGGGCCAACTCCCCCGTCTTGGGACCCAATGTCTTTGGGTGCAATTCTGATCCCCCAAAGTCTTTAGCTCCCCCAAAGTCTAAGCTACCCAAGTTGGCCCCGCACCCCAATTTAGACTCCCCAAGTCTGCCCAGCTGCCCAAGTCATTGCCGCCCAATGCATTTAGCCCACCCAATGTCTTAGCAATTCTAGCCCCGCCCCCAAAGTCTGAGCTAAATGTCTTTAACTACCCAATGTCTAAGCTCCCAATGTCTGGCCCCAAATCTTTTACCCAATTTGTGGCTCAATGTCTGAGCTCCCCCTTCTGGGGTGCCCCTGTCTAGCCTTCCCCAATGTCTGGCCGCTGCCCAATGTCAAAGGGTCCCTGTCTTTAAAATCCCCAAAGTCTGGGGCTGCCCATTCAGGGGCCCCCCTGTCTGCCACCCTTTTTCTGGCCCCTGCCCCTGTTGCCCACGCCCCAATTCTGGAGTGCCCTGTTGGCCAAGCTCGCCCAATGTTTTGGGTGCCCAATGTCTGGCGTTTAAAATGGGCGGGCCGCCCCCCCCATGACCCCGAAGCGTTAGGGGGCAGTGGGTTCAGAAGGGGGGGGCAGTTCAGGATATGGGGCGGCTCAAAAGAAAAATTTAATAAAAATTTTTAAATAAATTTTTTGATTTTGCGTTGAATAATCATTGAAAATTTGAATTCTTATTTAAAATTTCCCATGCCCCTCTTACCCAATCATTTAAAATCAATTTTCTATTTATGTTTTAAACATTTAAAAATTATAATGGGCCAGAAATATTTCAATTGTCTTGTCAAAGAAAATGAGCATGTTTTATATGTGGGAGGGCGTTTTAAATGTTATTGGAGGAGGTGTTACAGAGTTTATTTGTGGAAAAATGGGTGAAGGGGAAAGAAAAAATTTTAGAAACTATGGTCTGTCGTAAAACGACGAACATACACAATATTATGAATATCCTAGGGAAAACCTTTTAGGTTCCCCCATGGTTTAAATAATGGAGGACAAAAAAAATTAGTCATATATTATTATATAATTCATTTATTTTCTCTCCTTTTAAATTTTTTTCTTCTTCTCACTAATTAGGGTTTGGGTTCTCCCCAAAAAAGGGCCCCTTCGTCAGATTGTCAGCACCCATAAATTTTTTTGGGCGTGGGTGGGACCCCCTTTCTTCTCAGGTTTATTGGGGGGCAGTTATTGGTATCCTGTTTTCTGCTAAAGCCGCAGAGCCGGGTTTGTGCCTTCCAATTTAATACAGGTAATTCTCATTTTTTTTGGCTCTCCGGGGCAGTATGGGCTGGCCCCTTTTTGGCGTTGGGTTTTCCATCACCCTTGCTTTTGGGGGTTTTTTTTTTACTTTGTTTTTGTTCCTTTTTGGTTTTTTTTCTTCTGCTCTCTTTTTAATTTATATCTATGTTTCAACATTTAATTTAATATTTCATATTTGTTTTATGTTGACAAGACTTACAGTCGAAACGTTATTTTTCCCTCTTGCTAATATAAAACTGTTTATACATGCCTTCGTTCATTTTTTACAGTTTTACACAGCATCACCCGGTTTTCTCCAGATATGATCTGGTTGATTACTTCGATATGTACACTTTCGTTCATCGCCTGTGAGATCATCAACATATTTCCGCCCCAAGGACGCTAGTTGAGTGGGATCATTTATACCTTATGGACAAGCACGTCTCTTTCTGTGACGGTGTCATGTCAACATTTTAGTACATGCTCTAAAATGTAAACAACGGGTGACTGCGGCAGGAAGAATGCAATTGTTGACGCCTGGCAAACGATATCTTACCCCCTTTTTCTGACCAGTAGTACATCATTCATAAGTATGGATTTTTACAAATTATATTTACTTTTATTCATTTTGAAGATTAGAAAACAAATACAGTACTTAATACTTATTCTTGACTTGTGTTTATCGCCCGTGTGTTTCTGGGGCTCAAGGGAGCAAGAATAGTAGCGCTGCGACCTACAAGACATGCCATGTCGTAAGAGGAGACAGAGGTAGGGAATCTACCCTAGTAAATAAAAGGCGTCGAAGAAATCGGATGTGCTGGCCTACTTGTAGGCGCATAGCAGGCACACTGAACAATCGCTCTTCGGCTCCAGACCACAAGTCTAAATAGAGTAGTTTAACAAATACTCGATATGGAACCTTTGACGAAGAAGACAAACTATATTTGACTGTAGCTCTCGGCGCAAATTCGGATGTACGTAGTTTATTTCAGGACGACTAAGTACCTACAGACAGATGATTCCATTAGCTCGCTGATTGTGCAGGCACAGAGCGGGTTTTATCCTCCTTGTATGTCAACATACCTACTTGTATAAAGTTGTAACTGCTACAGTCTTCGAACTGTAACATCAATAATCATCAACACGTAGCATAGCCTTTGTGAACATTACTTATCATCAAGGTCGCATCCTTTATAGGACGTTGCTCTCTGCAGCACATCTAAAAATTCACTCTCTTGCCAGTTCATCCACTTCGTCGATGGTCATGGTTTCTTTAATATCGTGTAGTCATCTTCTTCTTGGTCTGCCTCTGCGTCCTGGGGCTTTCATCATAGCTCGCCTGAATAACTCTGTCCCTAGCAAGTTTTCCCGTCGTCTCCAACATCATGTACAAGGTTTCGTTAATTCCATTGTTACCCATTATCTCCTGTCTTGTCTTCAGTGTCCTCTGTTACCTCCAAACAACCGTTACGTTTAATATGACACAAATATTTCAGCTTCGATGACATCAAGTTTTCAATGAGCCAATATTTCTCGACGTTCAGTCTTGTAGGATGTCTATATTTTTCACTTCTCTGTCCAGGTTGTTTAAATAACTTTTCTATAACGCTTTGTTTTAAAAGATTCCATTTTGTTCTTTAATGTTTGTGTTATGATCCATGACGCACATCCATATGTTCCCACTGGAAGAAAAAAATCACATCCTCAAGTTTTACTTTTGTTTCTTTGCTTTGTTTCATGTTATAGTTTCTTCATACTAACCACACTATGAAATGTTATTGTTAGTCTTCTGATTTCTTTTCTACAATCTCCGTTATCGTTAATTATATTATCATCAAGTCCCTTGCAGAACATCGTTTTTATCACATGCCTGAAAACTCCGTCTCTAGCAAGTTCTCCCTTATTCTAACACAGAGCCAAGATATACCAAATGTGCAATTTTTTTTAATGTATTTAGGATGGTAATTTTAGGTTGACATTTTGCTTGTGATGGATATAATCTTAGTTTTCTTTGGTTAAATTTTCTGGTTCTTTATACTTTTGTCATCACACTGTACCGGGGTTTTTGATGTCGGTTTTCTGTTTTTGTCTTGTGTTGTTCTGGTGGGTTGTGATTTTAT
>JADZMA010001549.1:0-17602 GCA_020796225.1 Arion vulgaris
GATCATTGCCCATGGATATTGTGAAAATGACGGTGGTTTTTCTGTGACATGTAGTCTGATTATGGATGTTATGACAGTGACCTGGTTGGAGTCACCAGACTTTCATTCCCAAGTTTGCTTTCTTAGTGACTCATTGAGTATGGTCAGGAAGATAGAGACAGACTAGGCATGAAGGATGCAGAGAAGTCTCTGAGGTCAAACAATTTGAAATAAACATTAGAAGACATTAAGAGATGGACATGTTTGTAGGCGCACCAGTATGGTAAGTGAAAAAGTGTAGAAATTCAATGCAGCTGACATTTGATATAGAGATGACATCTAATGAATGAATCAATGAATCAAATACAACATTTGATATTGAGATGACATCTAATGAATAAAATTAATGAATCAAATAAAACATTTGATTTTGAGATGAATCTAATGAATGAATTAATGAATCAAATAAAACATCTGATATAGAGATGACATCTAATGAATGAATGAATGAATCAATCAAATAAAACATTTGATATAGAGATGACATTTAATGAATCAATGAATCAAATAAAACATCTGATATAGAGATGACATCTAATGAATCTTCTTCTTCTTCTTCAGCGATCTCTGGTCAGGGCCCCCAATTTCTGTGGACCTAAACTGGGCAGAAAACTTCAGGTCTGTCAGGTTTTCCCCCAAAAGCTTAGTTTTCAGTGACGGGGTGTGCCACATGTTTGCTTCTCAGCTCACACAGAAGAGGACAGTCTTGCGGATATCTCTTTTGTCTGTTCTGCCTTTTTGACTGGAAGAGCTGTTTGACTTATTCTAGTCTGTATAAGTGTTTTTGAGTCTGCAGTGTCGTCGTGTCGAAATATAATGACCTGGTCTGTTCTCTTGGGTCTTTGAGAGTCTTTTCATAATCATCAGTGTTTGTCTTCCAGTCTCTCAGATTTTCTCTGTAGGGGGGTTTTTGACCTCTTGAAAAGAAAAGGGTTGGTAAATTTGCTTTTGGACTCCTCCTTAGCTAAGACATCAGCACTCTCATTGCCTGCAATGCCACAGTGAGATGGAATCCACTGCAGTAAATTTTTCTGCCTTTTCTGAAAGCTGGGACAAGTTCTCTTTGTAGTTTTTGTACTGTGTTCAGTGGTTTAGCCTCCAGGGCTTGTATAGCTGACAATGAGTCTGTAAGAAATCCCATCTTGCTTGCAGCTGTTTGCTTATTCATGCTTGCTGCCATCAGAAGGGCTATGAGTTCTGCTTTGTGGTTGGACATATTTTTCCCCAGTGGGAAACCGCTAGAACACAGTGGTAGCATCTGGGTGCCTAATGCCTCCTGCTCCACCATTCATTTTTGCCTCCATTGCGATCCATCTGTGTAAATTCTTATCCAGCTGTCTTCTGGAAACATGTAATGGAGATGTTCCATTGAATTGCTTTTTCACTAGATTAGGCTCGCATCTTTGTAATAATTTAGGGATGGAGGTTAAAAGTAGTTAAGTAGTACTGAGTCTAGTTCCCAGTGATAAAAAAGCAATTCTTCAGGTATGGAATTATGATTTAGTAGTTCCAATATGATTTTCCCTATTTCTTTTGCTTTGTGGTTTAGACTTTGGCTTTAGTCTGTTCTTTGTTCTAGCCATTTTCATGCAGTGGATGGTGAGGCATTCTTTTGATCCTTTCAGTCTGTAGAATCACTTTTCTCCTTCTTCTGTTTTCCCAAAAGGCTGGATGTTGGCTGCCTTTCCATTTCTACAATTGGTGTAGATTTCATGGCTCCCAAAATGATGCAGACATCTGTTTTGTTTTTTTTCCAGTTCGATTTGTTTGAATGGGCTGCTGATATCCATGTCGATGATCATATAGTGTCAGCTGCAGTGTACACTGGCTCCAGGATTCGAATATCAGCTCCCAGGTAGTTCAGCCAGCTTCATCACACTTTGTTTCCTCATGCCTTTCTGTTTGTTTCCATTATGTGATGTTTCCATGTCAGCCGACTGTCAAGCTTAACTCCCAGGTTGGATGGAGCGGAGCGATATCATGTTAAATTTTCAGTCTAGTGTTCTTCCTTTGGGACAATGAAAAAGCGTTGCTATAGTTTTGCTCGTTTATTTCTAGACCCATTGCCCACATTATGGCGCTGTTCAGGCTGGCCTGGAGTTTAAAGATGGCAGGACCCAGAAACTAGGAGGTGTACCACACAGCTAAAATCATCAGCATGGAGAGGTGTGATACATGTCTGGGCAGAGTTTGTGGCAGATCTTTAAATTTATACCAGGAAAGCAATGGGGACGTCGCTGCCCTGTGGGACTCCTGCTTTTAATTTGAATCTGGGACTGTGCACTCCACCCAATTTTACAGATGCTTGTCTATGGGTAAGAAAGTCTTTTATCCAATATACATTTCACCGTATTCACTCGTAAGCTTGAGTATGAAAACCCTCTTTCAGACTTTGTGAAGGGCCCTTTCATGTCGAAGAACCTTTTTAGGGTTTTCTTCTTTTCTTGGAAGCCATTTTCTTGTCCTGTGCGAGGTATCCACTTGGTCATCAGTGCTTCTATGCTGCCTGTGGGCCCGTCTGGGCTGGATCCAGTTTATGGTTGGATTCTAAAAACCACTGGAGTCTAGTGGTTATCCCTCTCTCCAGCAGTTTTTCAGTCCCAAAAGCAAACTTATGGGGCTGTAGCTCTCGGATCTTTTTTTCTTTCCACTTTTAAAATTGGGTGGATTTGGCATTTTCCAGATGCTGGGGCTCTCCCTGACTCCAACTATTATTAAAATCTGGAGTAGAAGACTCTGCAATTGGGCCTCTTTGTTTGAGCATGTCGTTTGATACTCCATCTGGTCCCGGGGGGCCTTTTTCGATTGAGGGTTTTCAGTTCTCTGCCTCAGTCAGTGTGATGTCTACCTCCATGAGGTTCACTTGTTGCTTTTGAATGTAGCATTTATTTACTTCTGCTTCTTTCCTTGCTCCTGGACTTGCAGGCATGAGCTTTCTTGCTTTTACACTGGGCCATCAGGGTGGCTGCTCCTTTCCTGTGAAGTTGTTCTCCTTGCTGGAGAACTGTTTTCCCTCTAGATGGGTTGTCATCGTTCAGGGGCTTTGTAAGTCTCCCCAACTTTGAGTATCTTTTTCCCATGTTCAAGAGGCTGTCTTTTCTTTCCCAAATTTTCTACACTGGTTTCTTTCTCTAACATAAAGGGCCTTGCTCTATTGTTTTGCTTTCATTTGGGCCCTTAGTCAGGTTCCATTGTATTTCTGCTTTCAAGCGGCTATGGAGAACTCATCTCTTGTCAAATGCTGTAGTTTTCCCCCTCCCTCTGGGTATAGCCTTTTTCCCGCATCTAAAAAGGCTATTGAATGAACGATGCATCTCTTCCACTTTCCTGATTGATTAATTTCTTTTCAGTACTTGTCTGCTAGTTCTTGAATACTTGTCTCCTTTGTAATTCCAACTAGGGGCAGTTTGTAAGTTTCCCCTTGTTAATGTTATTTATGAGGAGTTTCACTGGTCTATAGTCACTACCTCAATCTTCTTTAACTTTTTGATTATCCTGTGAATGTAGTTTTTTGCAAAGCCAGATCTGGGGTGCTTGTTGTGCGCCACCGTCGTGAGTAACATGTGTGAGGATCATCTGGGTGGGTTGGAATGGTGAGACTGTTTGATCAGCCATTCTTAAGCTCTCGAGGATCTAGCGTGTCATAGCCCCAGCTGGAGTGGCTTTGAATCTCCTACTATAAACAAGTTGTCATCTTGAACTTTGATAGCTTCGGGTCAGTTTGAATGGAGGTGGTGAGTATATGTTGTATGGGGTCATCTTAGTGTTGTTGATAAGGAGTTGAACAGCTATGAATTCTGTGCTCATCTGATTGGACATGTGAAGTTCAACTGCCGGTATGGAATTACGAACTAGTGTTACTACTCCACCCTTATGTCTATTTTCTCTATCCTGACGGAAGGTTTCAAATCCTCTAATGCTGAATCTATTTCCCGGATTAAGTTGCGTCTCTTGGATACAGCAGATGTCAATCTTTTCTGCTCATGAGCGTTCCTCTAGCTCTCGTTTTTGTTGGTTACCCTTCTGCATTCCATTGCATAATTGTGAGGGTGAAAGTTTGTCCTTGCTGCCAGTAGTAATACCCTGTCCTCCCTGGCTTTGCAAGAATCAACAGGGCCGCCAGTAGCTAAGGGTGGACCCCTTCGAGGCAGGGTGTCCGGTCCCACCACCACCTGGCTGTTTCCCATGGTGGTGGCACCATAGTTATATAAATATTTGCGCATGGCCATTTGAGTTGTTCGTATGTGTCGATTCCTCCCGCCAATAATGGCTGACACATTCCGTTTCTGAGGACATTTTTTTTTGAGGTTGTTCTCCAGACAGTTGCAGTCCCCTGCTGACGAGATCTGTCTTCCCGGGTTTGTCTGAAGTCGTCCTACTCTAGATGACTTCAGCCTTCTGTTGCCGGGCTCACCAGCCCAGGCTTTTATGCAGGGTGTGCTCCCTGGACACTGTAGTTTAATCCCTTATGCTTAAGGGAAAGTGTCATAGAAGTAGAAGACAAGACAAGAAAAGGATGTCCTCCTCAAGAGAGAGAGAGGACAAGTGCTATTTGTCCATAGCTGGGGATGGGTTGGTTGCAGCCAGAGCATTTACCACTCGCCGGTGGGTTCTGCACTGTCACCTTATGAGGCCCCATCCTGCTCCCGCCTTTTGGTCTGGCCTTTCACCTTCAGTCTGTTCGGCTTGGTTAGACCTGCCAGGAGTTAGACTCCCCCCGACATAGCCTGAAGGATCCTAAAGCACACAAACCCTCCAACCACGATAAGGTAGGCTAATATGGAGGGTGTGACCAATCTGAATTTTCAGTACATATGACTTCTCAGTTTGTTGTGCCTGTTTAGCTCTCTCTGTAGCCTGTTACGCCTTGGTGTTTAGGGCAGCAACAAACACACTCCATTCTTCTCTATTCATGGCCTTCCTCTGTATTGTGTTCCAGCTATGATTCATTTCTTTCAGTTCTTGCTCTATCGTTCTCATCCAGGTTGTCTTGGGTCTTCCATGTTTTTGTTTACCCTCTGGAGTCCATCTCACTACAGTTTTCGTGTCAGAGCCAGTCTCCATACCCATCACATGCCCAATCCATCTCCAGCATCGTCTTCAGATGATGGTGCTCATATTCTCTTGCTGACATCATGTGAGCAGTTCTTGGTTAGAGATAGTATTTGGCCAGAACACACACATAAGATTTTTCACAGACAAGCTGTATGCCCTGTTTAGCATCTGTGTATAATTTGTTCTTTGCATGACATTTTGTGGGTAGTGGGTCTGCAACTGAATGATTTTTTGCCTCCACTGTTTCTGTCTGATTTTCTTATAGTTTTAAATTCATTATAGGATATCATTTTTGATATCTTTGATTGATGAATCTAGAGGCCAACATTTCATTTTCTATTTTGCCATAGTGGACTTGGATGCATTGCAATGCTGTTTCTTTGATGAGGATGCTGAGCTAAAACTAAAAGGGTGATAGTATATTCTTGAGACTATGTGTAGAGTCTTCAAAGTGCATGTAACACTAAATTTGCATTAGTGAGAACTTATCAACTTTGTGTGCATCTGCGATTTATGAGCATTTTGGTTGTCTCTGTTATGCCTTCCATTTCTTCTTTAAAATGTGTTTAGCATTTGTCTGTGGGTATGGCATTCTCTATTTCATATCTGCCTGGTGAGACAATATAGATTCCTGCTTCAATTAGCATATGTCTGTGAGTATGTCATTTTCTATTTCTTATCTGCCTGGTGTCACAATATAGATTCCTACTTCAATTAGCATTTGTCTGTGGGTATGTCATTTTCTATTTCTTATCTGCCTGGTGTCACAATATAGATTCCTACTTCAATTAGCATATGTCTGTGGGTATGGCATTTTCTATTTCTTATCTGCCTGGTGTCACAATATAGATTCCTACTTCAATTAGCATTTGTCTGTGGGTATGGCATTCTCTATTTCATATCTGCCTGGTGAGACAATATAGATTCCTGCTTCAATTAGCATATGTCTGTGGGTATGACATTCTCTATTTCTTCTCTTCCTGGTGAGACAATATAGATTCTTACTTCAATTAGCATATGTCTGTGGGTATGGCATTCTCTATTTCATATCTGCCTGGTGTCACAATATAGATTCCTACTTCAATTAGCATATGTCTGTGGGTATGCCATTTTCTATTTCTTATCTGTTTGGGTGTCACAATATAGATTACTACTTCAATATTGCATATAAAATTGCCATATAAGTGATTTTGCTCCTGTCAGCTATGACTGGATAGGAGTGGTCAGACCTCTGTGTGTCGTCTTCGAATGCTCCATATCAACCACTTGTTAACCACTCTGCGATTTGTATATCTGAGCCTAGGCGATTGTATGTTGTGCCAGTTATGCGCTTACAGAGTATTTCCTACATCTGATTTCTGCTACACTTTTATTTACTGGGGTGGCTTCTCTAGGGTCCTACATCAGTTGCCTCTTACTTGTAGGTAGAAGTGGTACTTGCATTGTGGTCGAGTGGTACTACTTTGCAGGCCCTGGCGCCACACGGCACTTTGTGGGTCTCTGTGGCTGAGTGGTTAAGCCCTTTGCCTTGCGTCGAAGGTCGTGGTTAGTCGGACCACGTGTTCTGTTCACGAGTGCAGTTTTTCCAAGACCCCTAGGATTGTTGCCGGAGCTACGGGTTTGTGCTTTGTGCAATCAATGAATCAATCAATCAAATAAAACATTTGATATGGAGATGACATCTAATGAATGAATCAATCAAATAAAAACAGTTGATATAGAGATGACATCTAATGAATGAATCAATGAATCAAATAAAACATTTGATATAGAGATGACATCTAATGAATGAATCAATCAATCAAATAAAACATTTGATTTAGAGATGACATCTAATGAATGAATCAATCAAATAAAACATTTGATTTAGAGATGACATCTAATGAATGAATCAATCAAATAAAACATTTGATATAGAGATGACATCTAATGAATCAAATAAAACATTTGATATAGAGATGACATCTAATGAATGAATCAATCAAATAAAACATTTGATATAGAGATGACATCTAATGAATGAATCAATCAAATAAAACATTTGATATAGAGATGACATCTAATGAATGAATCAATCAAATAAAACATTTGAAAAGAGATGACATCTAATGAATCAAATAAAACATTTGATATAGAGATGACATCTAATGAATGAATCAATCAAATAAAACATCTGATATAGAGATGACATCTAATGAATGAATCAATCAAATAAAACATTTGATATAGAGATGACATCTAATGAATCAAATAAAACATTTGATATAGAGATGACATCTAATGAATGAATCAATCAAATAAAACATCTGATATAGAGATGACATCTAATGAATGAATTAATGAATCAAATAAAACATTTGATATAGAGATGACATCTAATCAATGAATCAAATAAAACATCTGATATAGAGATGACATCTAATGAATGAATAAATCAAATAAAACATTTGATATAGAGATGACATCTAATGAATGAATCAATCAAATAAAACATTTGATATAGAGATGACATCTAATGAATCAAATAAAACATTTGATATAGAGATGACATCTAATGAATGAATCAATCAAATAAAACATCTGATATAGAGATGACATCTAATGAATGAATTAATGAATCAAATAAAACATTTGATATAGAGATGACATCTAATCAATGAATCAATCAAAACATCTGATATAGAGATGACATCTAATGAATGAATAAATCAAATAAAACATTTGATATAGAGATGACATCTAATGAATGAATCAATCAAATAAAACATTTGATATAGAGATGACATCTAATGAATGAATCAATCAAATAAAACATCTGATATAGAGATGACATCTAATGAATCAATGAATCAAATAAAACATTTGATATAGAGATGACATCTAATGAATGAATTAATCAATCAAATAAAACATTTGATATAGAGATGACATCTAATGAATGAATCAATCAATCAAATAAAACATTTGATTTAGAGATGACATCTAATGAATGAATCAATCAAATAAAACATTTGATATTGAGATGACATCTAATGAATCAATGAATCAAATAAAACATTTGATATAGAGATGACATCTAATGTATCAATGAATCAAATAAAACATTTGATATAGAGATGACATCTAATGAATGAATCAATCAAATAAAACATCTGATATAGAGATGACATCTAATGAATCAATGAATCAACTAAAACATTTGATATAGAGATGACATCTAATGAATCAAATAAAAACAGTTGATATAGAGATGACATCTAATGAATGAATCAATCAAATAAAAACAGTTGATATAGAGATGACATCTAATGAATTAATTAATCAAATAAAACATTTGATATAGAGATGACATCTAATGAATGAATCAATGAATCAAATAAAACATTTGATATAGAGATGACATCTAATGAATGAATCAATGAATCAAATAAAACATTTGATATAGAGATGACATCTAATGAATGAATCAATGAATCAAATAAAACATTTGATTTAGAGATGACATCTAATGAATGAATCAATCAAATAAAACATTTGATATTGAGATGACATCTAATGAATCAATGAATCAAATAAAACATTTGATATAGAGATGACATCTAATGAATGAATCAATCAAATAAAACATTTGATATAGAGATGACATCTAATGAATGAATTAATCAATCAAATAAAACATTTGATATAGAGATGACATCTAATGAATGAATTAATCAATCAAATAAAACATTTGATATAGAGATGACATCTAATGAATGAATCAATGAATCAAATAAAACATTTGATATAGAGATGACATCTAATGAATGAATGAAATAAAAAGTAAATAACTTGTTTTTCATGTATGTAATATATGTTAGAAATAAAGTGTTAGGTTGTATTTTTCTTTGACCGGTGGTACATGATGAATGATGTGGCCAACATCACTTTAGTTCATATTAATTCCCAGTGTTTCTCGTACCCAAGGCTGAGTATATGTGAGTCGTTATAGTTGGAAAAAAATCACACTCTCTGACTAGTAATTTCAAATCTCAGAACACACAGCTATGAAGCACTGTTTTTTCACAGAACTTTCAAACAATCAAATACAGCATACTAAAAAAAAAGTAATCACACACCTCACTATTACTGCTAGCTGAGGCTTGTTCCAACCTGTCATCTACATGAGAAGATGGTTCCCCTTCAAGTGATTTCTACAAGTTTTGGAAAGTGGAACTGAAGATTTTGACCTATCAATCTCAAATTTTGCTGCTTAGGTATCGTTTTAGCCCTTGAAACACGTTGTGGGTCTGTAATGAAAGATATCAAAGTAAAATATATGTAGAGCTATTAAAATGTTATGAATTTGTTCAACAAGTTGAGTTCAGTCATAGATCATCATCATTACACATTAAACTATTTAGTCCATAATTTACCCTCGTTTCTTAGGATATCTCTCAGCCTATGGCAGCTCGACAATAGTTTTATGTTGGTTTACTTTCTTCATTGACTTCCAGCGTAGCCTTTGTCTGGCTACACCACATTTGTTTTTATATTCTTGTAGTCACAAAAAACCCGATTTTATTAGTAATGACTTTCCAGAGACTCCAGCCACTGCCATCAAGGCCATACTATCTTGATCTTCCTGTGCATAGAGTCATTGACAGACCATACACAGGTTAAAAGTCTGTGACTGCACAATGCCTTCGAGCCCAGGCTGTCTTGATCTTCCTGTGCATAGTTATTGAGAAGCATACACACATGTTAAAAGTCTGCAACTCCAACCACTGACTTCGAGCCCAAACTGTCTTGATTTTCCTGTGTATAGAGTCATTGAGAAAGCATACACAGGTTAAAGTATGCCAACCACTGCCTTAGAGCCCAGACTGTCTTGATCTTCCTGTGCATAGAGTCATTGACTCAAAAGTCTGTGATTCCAGCCAGGTCATTACTTTAGTTACTGCCATAACTCCCATAGTTAGACAACTTGTAGTCACACCAAAACATTACTGTTTTCCTTCACAATATCCCACATTAACCTCATCAGTGAAAGCCTGTGAGTTCCACATGTGCAGAACAGACCCATCTTGTAATACCACATGCCATCAGAGATCACGCCTGAATTTTCTTTCTTCATGACCTCCGTGTTTTCTTGTCTGCATTCTCTATCCAATGTGAAAAAGAATGTATTGTTCCCTTCTGGCACTCAGCATTCTTCATCAGGTTCAATGTTCTCAAGCACACATCTGTTGAATAATTTTCTATGCCTGAAGCATCCAAGATTTTAGTCTTTCTATACTGTTGTTCAGCAAATCCTTGTTCTGTCTTGCATGTTTGGAAAGTCAAAGAGAATTTTCACAACAGCCTAAAGAAAACTTAAAGAAAAGTAAAAAGAGACTTTACGATAATGTGTGATTTCAGTGCAAAGTTGGTACTGAAAAAATGGAAGAAGAAGATTAAACTCCGTTGGTACTAAGGCCATATAAGTATTCCCCCCACAGTAAGATAGGTTTGTTATTTTGTATAGTTCTTTCATTGTAATATTTTTGTGGCATCAGCAACTGCCTGTTGCTCAGTTGTGAAATTTATTGAAAGTTCTCTGGTGATACTTTAAATTCTATTGTTGTATCATCTTTGAGTAGGATGATATATCGGTCCCTTCTTTCCTTGTGTCTGATAATACATCAGTGTGTATATATGGGTCCACTAGGGTTGGGGATATAAGGTGTTCATATTTTCAAGTGTCTTTGCTCTCATGATGGTGTGCGTTTCTTCAGCCTTTTGTCTTATACAGAATTATTGTTATCACTATGAAATTTGAGTGTAGGTCTGTGTTGTCGTATGGTATTATAATTTCTCAGTTTGCTGGGACTTTTGAAAGGATGTTTTTTGCAGAGAATGATTTCGACAGGTGATGAAAGCGAGCGTTTAAAATTCAATTTTTTCTTTTGTTGTTCGCCCATTATTACTTTAGAGGTAGTTGATTTTTGTGTGAGGGATTGTTTCCTTATCACCAGTGTCCCTCACCATTTAGGTAGCCTTCCTGACTTCAGAGATACTTGTAATTTAGTTAAGATCAGGGTTTCCTGTATCTAACCATGTAGAGTGTGCATACAGAAATGTTTTGTTGTTTCAACCAAGCCGGCCTCAAACCTCTTAACTTCCACGGCATGTTGACACTAGGGCAACCCCATTTTCTACAATAAAATATAAAAACCATTAGATAAAAGTGAACACATGAATTAATTTCTACCTGAACTGATATAAAAGGCAGGTCTTGGAGGAAGAGGAGGATGTTCAACATCTTCATTATTTTCACTTTCTGAGACCTCATCTGAAAGGATAACAAAATGCTATTCAAGTATATGCTTTATTTGAAATCTGTTAAAGAAATTCACTTAGATTCTTAGATACATTCAAATCACTATTCACTTATCAGTATTGCTAGACATCAGGATAAGAGGGGGTACAAAATCAGCACTGAATTTCATCAAGAAACAACAAATTGAATGGTTCTGTCACACAAGAAGATTACCTTCTTCTTCTTCGAACGCTCCATATCGACCATTTGTTAACTACCCATGTGATTTGTATGTGATCTGGGCCTAAGAGCGATTTACGTGTACCAGTTTTACGCTACAAGTACGCCAGCACATTCGATTTCTGCTCTGCTTTTTATTTACTAGGGTAGCATCTCTAGGGCCTACATCAGTTGCCTCTTACGACATGCCTTATAGGTCGCAGTGGTACTATTCTGTACTTTCCTTGCGTGCCCCAGCACCACACAGGCGAGTAGATTACCAACAGACAGTGCACTTCAAAGAACAATGCTACTCCAATACAGTGGATACAAATCAAAAAGCATTTATGCAAAAGGTGGATCTCAAAAATAACAGAAGCTGTAGAAAACAGTACTTATGAAGCTTATACAAAAGCCTCTTTTTATCCAGATGATGTGTGGAAAACAGGATTAGAGAAAATAAAAAGAAAGTATTGCATTGAAAAGAAAAATGGTTTAGTTAAAGAATAAAAGATTGATTATGACAACAAATAAGAAAGTATTGCTGGTTTAGTTAAAGAATAAAAGATTGATTATGACAACAAATAAGAAAGTATTGCTGGTTTAGTTAAAGAATAAAAGATTGATTATGACAACAAATAAGATGTATTGCTGGTTTAGTTAAAGAATAAAAGATTGATTATGACAACAAATAAGAAAGTATTGCTGGTTTAGTTAAAGAATAAAAGATTGATTATGACAACAAATAAGAAAGTATTGCTGGTTTAGTTAAAGAATAAAAGATTGATTATGACAACAAATAAGAAAGTATTGCTGGTTTAGTTAAAGAATAAAAGATTGATTATGACAACAAATAAGATGTATTGCTGGTTTAGTTAAAGAATAAAAGATTGATTATGACAACAAATAAGAAAGTATTGCTGGTTTAGTTAAAGAATAAAAGATTGATTATGACAACAAATAAGAAAGTATTGCAGGTTTAGTTAAGAATAAAGATTGATTATGACAACAAATAAGATGTATTGCTGGTTTAGTTAAAGAATAAAAGATTGATTATGACAACAAATAAGAAAGTATTGCTGGTTTAGTTAAAGAATAAAAGATTGATTATGACAACAAATAAGATGTTTAGAAAAATAGAAATTTGTAATTTAGTAGATCCTCCATGTGTACTTGGATACGAAAGATAAACTTTCTTTCTTTCTGAATCCTGTATGCCTCACAGCGTCAGGTCAGGAAGAGATTTCTAAAGCGGGCCCTAGTATGCGCTTCGTAGATAGTCTCTTTCGTCGCCTCTTATCTCTGAGGTCCATCTTTTTGCGTGGCCGGCCTTTTGCTTTGTACCCATTGTATCGAAGCAGCATTGCTCTTTAGGGTGCACTGTCTGATGGTAATCTGCTTACGTGACCGAACCATTTAATTTGTTGTTTCTTGATGAAGTCTAGTACTGATGTTGTACCCACTTTTTCCTGATTCTCATTTCTCAACGTCTCTTCTTGTTACACCCAGCATTCTGCGTAGACCTTCATCTCTGTTGTGACTAGTTTTCTTCTATCGTTTGTTGTCAGCGTCCAGGTTTGGCACTGGTAACATAATGTGGGGAGAAAGATTGTGTTGAACATTGCTCTTTTTGTGTTCATGGTGCGTGTTTGCATCTTAAATTAGGCCATTGCCTATCATTTGATTTGCTTTGTTGCATCTGTGTTGAATTTCATTAGTTATTCTTCCATTTGCTGAAAAATGCTCCCCAGGTATGTGAAATCTTTTACTTGATTTAGTAGATGATTATCGATGGAGATGTTGGTAGTGTTTTCCTCTCTGGCGAATGTCATTACTTCTGTTTTGTCGATGTTAATTCTCATGTTGTATTCGTTACATGCTAACTGGAGTCTGTTGATGTGTTGTTGTAGTTGTTCTTCTGTTGTTGATATGATTGCCTGATCGTCTGCAAAAAAAATTCATTTAAGAGTTCTCCGAGGTTGTTTCCTCGCTGGTGTTAGCTATTTTACAAATGTGGTCAGTATCGTGATGAATAGCAGCGGGATAGTAACAACCTTGTCTTACTCCTGACCCTACGTGAAACTTTTCTGATAATGAAAGATAAACAAAAACAGAAATACTGCAATCTGTTAGACATGTTGCAGGAGGCAACTAATAAGAGTTGGTTACCTCTTCTTCTTCTTCACCTTTAAACTCCTAATGGAGCACAGGTCTTCAACAAACTTCTTCCAGCTCTTTCTCTTTCTTGACATTCCTTTCAATTCTTTCCACATCTTACCTATCCTTTTAATATGTATCCAGGTTGTACTTTCATTGTTTGTTAAAGTTTTTTTGGCTTATCTTTTCTACATGGTGAGGTAGCCAGCCCCACAATCTACCTTCCATAGTCACCTCTTACGACATACTTGGCAGGTGTACCACACTGCTGCATATTCTTTGATCCCCTTTCTAGTCCTGGCAGCACATGGTCGGGTCCCTACCTTAGTCGTATCTTATGACATATCTTGTAGGTAGTAGTGTTACTATTCATTGCTCCCCTTTCTAGTCCTGGCAACACATTGTCGGGCTCCTACCTTAGTCGTATCTTATGATATATCTTGTAGGTAGTAGTGTTACTATTCATTGCTCCCCATGTAGACCCCGGCAGCACATGGTCGGGTCCCTACCTTAGTCGTATCTTATGACATATCTTGTAGGTAGTAGTGTTACTATTCATTGCTCCCCTTTCTAGTCCTGGCAACACATTGTCGGGCTCCTACCTTAGTCGTATCTTATGATATATCTTGTAGGTAGTAGTGTTACTATTCATTGCTCCCCATGTAGACCCCGGCAGCACATGGTGGGTCCTACCTTAGTCGTATCTTATGACATATCTTGTAGGTAGTAGTGTTACTATTCATTGCTCCCCTTTCTAGTCCTGGCAACACATTGTCGGGCTCCTACCTTAGTCGTATCTTATGATATATCTTGTAGGTAGTAGTGTTACTATTCATTGCTCCCCATGTAGACCCCGGCAACACATGGTCGGGTCCCTACCTTAGTCGTATCTTATGACATATCTTGTAGGTAGTAGTGTTACTATTCATTGCTCCCCATGCAGACCCCGCAGCCATGGTCGGGTCCCTACCTTAGTCAGTATCTTATGACATATCTTGTAGTGTAGTGTTACTATTCATTGCTCCCCTTTCTAGTCCTGGCAACACATTGTCGGGCTCCTACCTTAGTCGTATCTTATGACATATCTTGTAGGTAGTAGTGTTACTATTCATTGTTCCCTATGCAAACCCGGTAACAACAGGCGTTGCTTACCTCATCTTGTACAAAATGTAAGTCAAAGGAACCTTAATAAAAATGGAAACTAACAAAGAAGGAAATATTACAACCATCCTAGACAGAGGTCTTCCAGCAGGGAAGTAAGTGAAGCAACTCTGGTAATGTCTGAAGAAGCTGAGATGAAGACAAACAATTTATAAGAAAAATCTGAGTTTGCACCTGGAAGAGATCCTGATCTCAATATAGGTGAGAGCTCCTAGTCCTATCGGAGACAGGTGATAAAATGGGCTGGAAAGCCGCTGCAGAGTAAACTTCATTAGATAGAAAGATAACAAATAAAACTCCTACGAGAAAAATCTCTCGAGTTTGCACCTGGAAGAGATCCTGATCTCAATGTAGGTGAGAGCTCCTAGTCCTATCGGAGACAGGTGATAAAATGGGCTGGAAACCGCTCATGAGGCAAAATTAATTAGAAAGATTAAAAGAAAACTACAAAATATTTCACCATCTGCTAAATTACATCGGGGACTTTCACTGGGGCTACGGAGTTTGTGAACTACCGCTGAGATCTTCCTGTGTAAGAAAGAGATTGGAGCGCACATGGTTACTCAATGAAGTGCAATGATGAAGTTCCTATCAATGGATCAATGAAAAATATCCCTACTAAATCTTACTATAATCATATGATTATACAAAGCAACAATGAAGAACCTTTGGTATCAATGAAACTGGGTATTCTGGATTCAACTGGCTCCATGTATATACAATCCTCTAAATCTCTGTAGTCTCCAGAGTCCCATGAGCAGGTAGACAAAGTTTCTATGGATGTTTCATGTTTTGGAGATCTGATTTGAAAACTGAAAGAAGAAACTCTATTAATATTCATTATGCAGTAATCTGAATGAAGAGTGGGTGACACAATGGCTAGGGCACCAACCTTCTAATCTTCAGAATGTAGGATTGCACTTTGGTAGAACCAGGGTCTTTTCTTTCCAGCGTGTAAATGAAGAAAATCAACTCAGCTGAAGGTCACATTCTTAGTCGAACACTCCATATTGACCACATGTTAACCACTCTGTGTGATATGTATGTGATCTGAGCCTAAGAGTGATTGTACGTTGTGGCAGTTATGTGCCTACAAGTTGGCCAGCACATCCGATTTCTGCGATGCTTTTTATTTACTAGGGTATCTTCCTGAGGTCCTACATCAGTTGCCTCTTACGACATGCCTTGTAGGTCACAGTGGCACTATTCTTTCTTTCCCTTGCGGGCCCTGGCACCATGGACGTCACTGCGTCACCAACAAAAAACCAGAGAAACAAAGAGTCCTATGTGCCAAGGATATAATGAGAATTAAGTCAACAAATATAAGATCTCAAATGTTTTTATAATTCCTGCTTCATGCTGCCATTTCCTGCCATCCTTTATTATATCATTTTTATTTACTTTTCTACTTATGACTTGGGGATATCTGGATCTTCATTTGGATCACTAGAAAAAAACTGGTGACAAATTTGAAAACGTTACTTTAAAATCTCCATGACATAGGTAAAATATTAGACAGTCTAACATTATGGCATAGAAGAAAATTAACAAAAGCATTAATTAACAGTACTAGCAACATGAGTATGTGGAGGTCTATTAAGTATCAAATTCACTTGACATATTATATAGGACATGTTCACATACACTCCCAAACACTGTAGTCTGATCTTTAGAAGGAACAAAGGTAACTTCAATATAAATCGATAGAAACATTTCTGTTTGATCCAAACAGTCATCTGATTCAGTTTTGATAATCTTATCAGAATAATCAATCTAAATCAAATCCGTCTTTTGAATCCTTGAGCACAAATTTAGTTATGTTTCTGTTCTGCCGAGTGGTTACGGGGCTCAAATTTGGGGTGTAAAGAATAGAACCACTGTTACCTGCCATGCATGTGTAGAGGCGACTAAGAGGTCTGTTGAAATCAGATGCACATGTCCGCTTGAGGATGCTAACCCGAAACAAATGCTTGCAAAGCGGATGCACCAGGCGTAAGGCGCATAACATGGTGCAACGACCCTCACAATGAGGAATGGGATAATGGATTCTATGTCGCAATGGGGTGTTGGGTGAGAAGTAGGGGTTAGTACCTCACGGAAAATGACAGCCGTATCCTGGTTGTGTCCATGGATAGTCATGATCCTATTTGGTCCCCACTTCTCACCTAGCTCATGTTTGGCTCACGTGCCACACCCCGGGCAACAGTCTCGGCTGACTGGCTAAACAACATGAGTGGGCGGGAGTAATCCTGCTAACCCTCCCACGTCCCCCATTTCCCCTCCCATTTTCCCCTTACGTCCCTTTCCCACTTCCTTCCCAGTTCCGACAAGAGGTGATAAGACACTGGCATTGCACTGAGCCAGATAGGGTCACACTGTCAGGGGACCCATGGTGAAGACGGACTCTGTGTGTTGAAGGAATAGCTGGATGGGTGGAGATGCACAAAACACCTATGCACATGATGTGACACGCCCATAGTGAATAGCCCAGAACCAGAGCTAGTGATAAAGGCCTGCAAGCATGGTGCACCTATGACTAGCGGGGATTGTACAGCGGTGAAATGTGCTCCCCCCCCAAGTTCGATCCAGTGACACCCTGATACCACATATCTGCCCGAAACTACCAGAGACCCCAGATCAAGTTAGAGATCTATGTCTGACAACCTCTTGGATGAAATTTGAACAAAATCC
>JADZMA010001550.1:0-17549 GCA_020796225.1 Arion vulgaris
GATCCGCTCGCAACACAGACGAGCAAACTCCCAGAGTGGCTATTAATGCTCGCCTCTCCTGGCCGAAGGGAAAAACTGAAAGGATAAACGTGGAACCGCGTGGGGCGGATCTCGGAACCCGCGCATTCTCTTTTGAGCCGATGAGTATGCTGAGAGTCCAGTTAAACTGAACGAGGAACCACATAGGCCGAAACTCGGGCACCTATCTCAGGAATAGGGGCAAGATTATAAGTCATCGAGTAGAAGTTGACCCACGCGGGAGCCGTGCATGCTCTCGCTTGAGTTCTCTCTTGAGCCGATGAGTATGCTGGGAGTCGGTTAAACTGCACGTGGGTCCACATAGGCCGATCGAAAGACGTCGACCCGCGGAGGGGGAATTCGACCTCGTGCATGCTCTCTTTTGAGCCCTTTCTCTCGAGCCGATGAGTATGCTGGGAGCTGATAGAATTGGTGGAAATGGTGAGGTAGGCACCAGGGCAGAGCGTGCACGCATGCGAGCGATGCACTAGTGGGTCCTCAGTGGGCAAAATCCGTGACCCCATCATAGGGGTGGGGAAACCGGTTGGAGTCATAGACGGGAACAGTCCAGGCAAATGCTAGCACGATACGGAGGACACGGAAAATGTGAGCACGGCGAGAACTGATATGGTGACCAGACACCAGGGCAGAGCTAGCACGCACGCAGGCGATGTCATAGTGGGCCCCACCGAGGGGCAGGCGAGCATGGTACGGCATAGCATGGCACGCAAAAATGTCATGGCAGGCATGGCAGGCACGAAAGGCGCGACAGACACGGCAAGCGCGGCAGGCACGGCAAGCGCGGCCGGCACGAGGGTGTGCGTCCCACCCGAGTGTGCAGAACAACTGGAAAGCCCAGCAGAGGTAAAGCCGGTGTTCGTTTCCGCTCGCAGGGAACTACTGCTGCCTTGTAGTTTGATTGGGGACAATCAAAGGATAGCGGAGCAAACCGTACATAAAACTGGACGGGCGGCAAACCAAGGAGTCCACAAAACGACCGGTTTGCTGGGCAGATGGCGCTCATAAGCCCGGGAGGGCAGGCCGTCTAAGGGTCGCTGCCCTAAAAGAAAATGGCAAATTGCTGCCTTGTGGGTTTTGGCTGGGGACAGCAAAAGGCTAACGGAAAGCGAACCCAGTAAACGTTGGTTGAAACCGAACACACCACCGAAAGATAAGCACTTGAGCTCCAATTGACACTGAAGGCTGTGCACGTACATCCCGTTCTGGTGTCTGGCTGTTTATATATCACATTAGAATGATAAAAAAGGCCGAAGAACGATCGCGCGCGCGAGAGAGAGAGAACGTTGAGGTCTATTTTTATCATTCGTAAAATCAAAGGAACTAATTTGCTTCCAAACTTGCTCGCCGCGGAGTTTGAACCAGATACGCTTGGGTTGTGAAAATTGTGTCGGCTACAGACGCTCGTGTATACGATAGTATTATTGTTCTGCTAGTGATACTGGTAGGGGCAAATAGATTTATATACAATAGAATATGTTAAAACTTGATATTAACTTCAAGTGTACTGGTAATGAGAAAAATGTCAGAATCAAATTACATTAACTTAATAAACAAACATGAATTATTCAAGTTTAATAGATACTGGGTGATGTCTTTATTGAGAAATTCAATGTAATTCATCACAGGCAGGTCGCTGTGAACAAACTAAATTACTTTACATGGGAAGGAATTCAAATCTGGGAAGAGATCATGGAAGAAATTTAGGAGATGAGAAATGTGCATACAGAACACACATACAACATTTTGTTTTCTCTCTCGACGAAGTTATCAACAATATTTATTATCTATTGCTCCCGTGGCGAATAGCTGAACAAAACTGTTCTAAGTTCTGTTAGAGTGGCGAATAGCTGAACAAAACTGTTCTAAGTTCTGTTAGAGTGGCGAATAGCTGAACAAAACTGTTCTAAGTTCTGTTAGAGTGGCGAATAGCTGAACAAAACTGTTCTAAGTTCTGTTAGAGTGGCGAATAGCTGAACAAAACTGTTCTAAGTTCTGTTAGAGTGGCGAATAGCTGAACAAAACTGTTCTAAGTTCTGTTAGAGTGGCGAATAGCTGAACAAAACTGTTCTAAGTTCTGTTAGAGTGGCGAATAGCTGAACAAAACTGTTCTAAGTTCTGTTAGAGTGGCGAATAGCTGAACAAAACTGTTCTAAGTTCTGTTAGAGTGGCGAATAGCTGAACAAAACTGTTCTAAGTTCTGTTAGAGTGGCGAATAGCTGAACAAAACTGTTCTAAGTTCTGTTAGAGTGGCGAATAGCTGAACAAAACTGTTCTAAGTTCTGTTAGAGTGGCGAATAGCTGAACAAAACTGTTCTAAGTTCTGTTAGAGTGGCGAATAGCTGAACAAAACTGTTCTAAGTTCTGTTAGAGTGGCGAATAGCTGAACAAAACTGTTCTAAGTTCTGTTAGAGTGGCGAATAGCTGAACAAAACTGTTCTAAGTTCTGTTAGAGTGGCGAATAGCTGAACAAAACTGTTCTAAGTTCTGTTAGAGTGGCGAATAGCTGAACAAAACTGTTCTAAGTTCTGTTAGAGTGGCGAATAGCTGAACAAAACTGTTCTAAGTTCTGTTAGAGTGGCGAATAGCTGAACAAAACTGTTCTAAGTTCTGTTAGAGTGGCGAATAGCTGAACAAAACTGTTCTAAGTTCTGTTAGAGTGGCGAATAGCTGAACAAAACTGTTCTAAGTTCTTTTAGACGAGGGTCTAATGTAAGTTTTTCAAGAAATTTTCTTGTAACCTTATTAATGAATTTTAGCTCGGGCAACGGTTTTGCAACATATTCTTATCGATTTCAACTGACAAGCGTTCTTTTACCTGCTCATCTTAAACACGGCAAAATATGTTATCGTCCGTCTCCGATATGACTATGATATTCTCCGAAATGTCAAATGGTAAGAAAATACATTCCGTACTTTACTTTATACGCTTGAACAGTGAACAACAATGTAGAGCGTTAGATCGAATAAAAAGATATCAAAAGCAGAAGAGTGTGGTTTTTGTTTACAATTGAAAAGTAGAAAACATATAGTATTGTGAATCTATGGTAGAACATAAGTAAGATAACAAAATCAAAGCATCTGTCGATGTGATTTGTTGCTTTGACAATATATATATACTTTGTCGTAGGCACTGAGGTACGGTGGTCGCATCATGTTTCAAACGTATTCTCTTTGTGACCGCTTGGAGCTATTGTTCTATCTTCCAGTGATTACTGATTATAATGTAGGTGAGACTGAGTTCCTGATTTTGTGGGTGACGGACGACAAAACGTTGCACCACATCTAGGTTGTATTGTCACTGTTAATGACAAAATAATTAGCACAAATTAGAATATTTTTTTATCGCAATGTTTACCACCCTTACAGTATCATAGACACCAGTCTCTGCTACAAGAAGTGTGTGCACATGGCTAAATCTTTCCATGTCATAAAGTGATCGGTGTGCAGAAGTACAGTGATGATGTGATATAAATCAATAATTTAATCGATATATGTAGATCATGAACAGTTACATATGTATTAAAGAAAAAATATTGGGTCCATGGTCACTGCCAGCCTTTCTCTTGATGAAGAAATCAACGCTCGTATAGGGAGTGCGACTACTACATTCGGCAAACTATCAAAGCGAGCGTGGGGCAACACAAAACACATTGCAGACGAAGATTCAAATATATCGAGCCTGTGTAATTAGTTCTTTACTATATGGTTCAGAAACATGGACAGCCTACTCAAGACACGAGAGGAGACTTCACATCTTTCACCTTCGATGTCTCCGCAAGATTATGAACATCAGGTGGTACGACAAGATAACCAACTCCGAAGTACTGCAACGTGCAAATCTGTCTTTCATCACGAGCATGCCTCAGCGTAGACGACTAAGATGGTTGGGGCAGTGAGAAGAATGGAAACTTGTCACATACCAAAACAAATGTTGTTCTATGAACTTTCGGAGGGAAGAGATACCAGGGCAGACCACTGCTCAGATATAAAGATGTCTGCAAAGCCTCAATGAACAACTTTTTTATAGGACCCAGTACATGGAAAAAACTATCTGATGACAGAGTTTGTGGAAAGTCAAATTGCAAAAGCGTGCAGAGTCTTTTGAGCCTTTGCCTTGCGAGTCGAAAGTCGTGGGTTCGAATCCGGAACGCGGCCTTCTGTTCACGAGTGCAGTTTTTCCAGAGACCCCTAGGATTGTTGCCGGAGCTACGGAGTTCGTGCTTTGTGCAATACTCTCGGCAGGTGGCGTGCCATTTCTGCGGAGAGGACGAGCCATATTGGGTAAAACCTCGGTGCAGTGAAGTCAATCCTTCGGCTTTAAACCCTTTAAAACCCTTTATGTATGAGCTGAACGACAAGAGAGAAAAGCGAAAACTCAGAAGTTGTCACAGGTCACAGTAAAACAGTTTCCAATTGAACGTCTGTAAAGACGAAAAAGGCCAGATATATAAAACCTCAATGTTTTAAAAGCAAGTGTTACAGCGTTATTAGAATTCTCTCGAAAAGGTCGAGGAAAAATAATGATATCCTATGAGATCTGACCACTGAGATACATTTGCTGACAAACGATACCATTTCTTGATGAGATCTGACCATCGAGATAAATTTGCTGACAAACGATATCATTTCTTGATGAGATCTGAACATTAAGATAAATTTGCTGACAAACGATATCATTTCTTGATGAGATCTGACCATCGAGATAAATTTGCTGACAAACGATACCATTTCTTGATGAGATCTGACCAACAAGATAAATTTGCTGACAAACGATACCATTTCTTGATGAGATCTGACCAGCAAGATAAATTTGCTGACAAACGATACCATTTCTTGATGAGATTTGACCACTGAGATACATTTGCTGACAAACGATACCATTTCTTGATGAGATCTGACCACTGAGAAACATTTGCTGAAAAACGATACCATTTCTTGATGAGATCTGACCACTGAGATACATTTGCTGACAAACGATACCATTTCTTGATGAGATCTGACCACTGAGATACATTTGCTGACAAACGATACCATTTCTTGATGAGATCTGACCACTGAGATACATTTGCTGACAAACGATACCATTTCTTGATGAGATCTGACCATCGAGATAAATTTGCTGACAAACGATATCATTTCTTGATGAGATCTGACCATTAAGATAAATTTGCTGACAAACGATATCATTTCTTGATGAGATCTGACCATTAAAATAAATTTGCTGACAAACTATATCATTTTTGATGAGATCGACCATCAAGATAAATTTGCTGACAAACGATAGCATTTCTTGATGAGATCTGACCATCAAGATAAATTTGCTGACAAACGATACCATTTCTTGATGAGATCTGACAACAAGATAAATTTGCTGACAAACGATACCATTTCTTGATGAGATCTGACCAACAAGATAAATTTGCTGACAAACGATACCATTTCTTGATGAGATCTGACCAACAAGATAAATTTGCTGACAAACGATACCATTTCTTGATGAGATCTGACCACTGAGATACATTTGCTGACAAACGATACCATTTCTTGATGAGATCTGACCACTGAGATAAATTTGCTGACAAACGATACCATTTCTTGATGAGATCTGACCAACAAGATAAATTTGCTAACAAACAATACCATTTCTTGATGAGATCTGACCACTGAGATACATTTGCTGACAAACGATACCATTTCTTGATGAGATCTGACCACTGAGATACATTTGCTGACAAACGATACCATTTCTTGATGAGATCTGACCATCGAGATAAATTTGCTGACAAAAAAAATCATTTCTTGATGAGATCTGAACATTAAGATAAATTTGCTGACAAACGATATCATTTCTTGATGAGATCTGACCATCGAGATAAATTTGCTGACAAACGATACCATTTCTTGATGAGATCTGACCAACAAGATAAATTTGCTGACAAACGATACCATTTCTTGATGAGATCTGACCAACAAGATAAATTTGCTGACAAACGATATCATTTCTTGATGAGATCTGACCATCAAGATAAATTTGCTGACAAACGATACCATTTCTTGATGAGATCTGACCAACAAGATAAATTTGCTGACAAACGATACCATTTCTTGATGAGATCTGACCAACAAGATAAATTTGCTGACAAACGATACCATTTCTTGATGAGATCTGACCAACAAGATAAATTTGCTGACAAACGATACCATTTCTTGATGAGATCTGACCACTGAGATACATTTGCTGACAAACGATACCATTTCTTGATGAGATCTGACCACTGAGATAAATTTGCTGACAAACGATACCATTTCTTGATGAGATCTGACCAACAAGATAAATTTGCTAACAAACGATACCATTTCTTGATGAGATCTGACCACTGAGATAAATTTGCTGACAAACGATACCATTTCTTGATGAGATCTGACCACTGAGATACATTTGCTGACAAACGATACCATTTCTTGATGAGATCTGACCATCGAGATAAATTTGCTGACAAACGATATCATTTCTTGATGAGATCTGACCATTAAGATAAATGTGCTGACAAACGATATCATTTCTTGATGAGATCTGACCATCGAGATAAATTTGCTGACAAACGATACCATTTCTTGATGAGATCTGACCAACAAGATAAATTTGCTGACAAACGATACCATTTCTTGATGAGATCTGACCACTGAGATAAATTTGCTGACAAACGATACCATTTCTTGATGAGATCTGACCAACAAGATAAATTTGCTGACAAACGATATCATTTCTTGATGAGATTTGACCACTGGAATACATTTGCTGACAAACGATACCATTTTTGATGAGATCTGACCACTGAGATACATATGCTGACAAACGATACCATTTCTTGATGAGATCTGACCACTGAGAACATTTGCTGACAAACGATACCATTTCTGATGAGATCTGACCACTGAGATACATTTGCTGACAAACGATACCATTTCTTGATGAGATCTGACCACTGAGATACATTTGCTGACAAACGATACCATTTCTTGATGAGATCTGACCATCGAGATAAATTTGCTGACAAACGATATCATTTCTTGATGAGATCTGAACATTAAGATAAATTTGCTGACAAACGATATCATTTCTTGATGAGATCTGACCATCGAGATAAATTTGCTGACAAACGATACCATTTCTTGATGAGATCTGACCAACAAGATAAATTTGCTGACAAACGATACCATTTCTTGATGAGATCTGACCAACAAGATAAATTTGCTGACAAACGATATCATTTCTTGATGAGATCTGATATCGAGATAAATTTGCTGACAAACGATACCATTTCTTGATGAGATCTGACCAACAAGATAAATTTGCTGACAAACGATATCATTTCTTGATGAGATCTGACCATCGAGATAAATTTGCTGACAAACGATACCATTTCTTGATGAGATCTGACCAACAAGATACATTTGCTGACAAACGATACCATTTCTTGATGAGATCTGACTACTGAGATACATTTGCTGACAAACGATACCATTTCTTGATGAGATCTGACCACTGAGATACATTTGCTGACAAACGATACCATTTCTTGATGAGATCTGACCACTGAGATACATTTGTGACAAACGATACCATTTCTTGATGATATCGACCATCGAGATAAATTTGCTGACAAACGATATCATTTCTTGATGAGATCTGACCAACAAGATAAATTTGCTGACAAACTATATCATTTCTTGACGAGATTTGACCACTGAGATACATTTGCTGACAAACGATACCATTTCTTGATGAGATCTGACCACTGAGATACATATGTTGACAAACGATACCATTTCTTGATGAGATCTGACTACTGAGATACATTTGCTGACAAACGATACCATTTCTTGATGAGATCTGACCACTGAGATACATTTGCTGACAAACGATACCATTTTCTGATGAGATCTGACCATCGAGATAAATTTGCTGACAAACGATATCATTTCTTGATGAGATCTGAACATTAAGATACATTTGCTGACAAACGATATCATTTCTTGATGAGATCTGACCATCGAGATAAATTTGCTGACAAACGATACCATTTCTTGATGAGATCTGACTCAACAAGATAAATTTGCTGACAAACGATACCATTTCTTGATGAGATCTGACCAACAAGATAAATTTGCTGACAAACGATATCATTTCTTGATGAGATCTGACCATCGAGATAAATTTGCTGACAAACGATACCATTTCTTGATGAGATCTGACCAACAAGATACATTTGCTGACAAACGATACCATTTCTTGATGAGATCTGACCACTGAGATACATTTGCTGACAAACGATACCATTTCTTGATGAGATATGACCACTGAGATACATTTGCTGACAAACGATACCATTTCTTGATGAGATCTGACCACTGAGATACATTTGCTGACAAACGATACCATTTCTTGATGAGATCTGACCATCGAGATAAATTTGCTGACAAACGATATCATTTCTTGATGAGATCTGACCATTAAGATAAATTTGCTGACAAACGATATCATTTCTTGATGAGATCTGACCATTAAAATAAATTTGCTGACAAACGATATCATTTTTTGATGAGATCTGACCATCAAGATAAATTTGCTGACAAACGATACCATTTCTTGATGAGATCTGACCAACAAGATACATTTGCTGACAAACGATACCATTTCTTGATGAGATCTGACCACTGAGATACATTTGCTGACAAACGATACCATTTCTTGATGAGATCTGACCACTGAGATACATTTGCTGACAAACGATACCATTTCTTGATGAGATCTGACCATCGAGATAAATTTGCTGACAAACGATATCATTTCTTGATGAGATCTGACCAACAAGATAAATTTGCTGACAAACTATATCATTTCTTGACGAGATTTGACCACTGAGATACATTTGCTGACAAACGATACCATTTCTTGATGAGATCTGACCACTGAGATACATATGTTGACAAACGATACCATTTCTTGATGAGATCTGACCACTGAGATACATTTGCTGACAAACGATACCATTTCTTGATGAGATCTGACCCACTGAGATACATTTGCTGACAAACGATACCATTTCTTGATGAGATCTGACCATCGAGATAAATTTGCTGAAAAACGATATCATTTCTTGATGAGATCTGAACATTAAGATAAATTTGCTGACAAACGATATCATTTCTTGATGAGATCTGACCATCGAGATAAATTTGCTGACAAACGATACCATTTCTTGATGAGATCTGACCAACAAGATAAATTTGCTGACAAACGATACCATTTCTTGATGAGATCTGACCAACAAGATAAATTTGCTGACAAACGATATCATTTCTTGATGAGATCTGACCATCGAGATAAATTTGCTGACAAACGATACCATTTCTTGATGAGATCTGACCAACAAGATACATTTGCTGACAAACGATACCATTTCTTGATGAGATCTGACCACTGAGATACATTTGCTGACAAACGATACCATTTCTTGATGAGATCTGACCACTGAGATACATTTGCTGACAAACGATACCATTTCTTGATGAGATCTGACCACTGAGATACATTTGCTGACAAACGATACCATTTCTTGATGAGATCTGACCATCGAGATAAATTTGCTGACAAACGATATCATTTCTTGATGAGATCTGACCATTAAGATAAATTTGCTGACAAACGATATCATTTCTTGATGAGATCTGACCATTAAAATAAATTTGCTGACAAACGATATCATTTTTTGATGAGATCTGACCATCAAGATAAATTTGCTGACAAACGATACCATTTCTTGATGAGATCTGACCATCAAGATAAATTTGCTGACAAACGATACCATTTCTTGATGAGATCTGACCAACAAGATAAATTTGCTGACAAACGATACCATTTCTTGATGAGATCTGACCAACAAGATAAATTTGCTGACAAACGATACCATTTCTTGATGAGATCTGACCACTGAGATACATTTGCTGACAAACGATACCATTTCTTGATGAGATCTGACCACTGAGATAAATTTGCTGACAAACGATACCATTTCTTGATGAGATCTGACCAACAAGATAAATTTGCTAACAAACGATACCATTTCTTGATGAGATCTGACCACTGAGATACATTTGCTGACAAACGATACCATTTCTTGATGATCTGACCACTGAGATACATTTGCTGACAAACGATACCATTTCGTGATGAGATCTGACCATCGAGATAAATTTGCTGACAAACGATATCATTTTCTGATGAGATCTGACCATTAAGATAAATTTGCTGACAAACGATACCATTTCTTGATGAGATCTGACCATCGAGATAAATTTGCTGACAAACGATACCATTTCTTGATGAGATCTGACCATCAAGATAAATTTGCTGACAAACGATACCATTTCTTGATGAGATCTGACCAACAAGATAAATTTGCTGACAAACGATACCATTTCTTGATGAGATCTGACCAACAAGATAAATTTGCTGACAAACGATACCATTTCTTGATGAGATCTGACCACTGAGATACATTTGCTGACAAACGATACCATTTCTTGATGAGATCTGACCACTGAGATAAATTTGCTGACAAACGATACCATTTCTTGATGAGATCTGACCAACAAGATAAATTTGCTAACAAACGATACCATTTCTTGATGAGATCTGACCACTGAGATACATTTGCTGACAAACGATACCATTTCTTGATGAGATCTGACCACTGAGATACATTTGCTGACAAACGATACCATTTCGTGATGAGATCTGACCATCGAGATAAATTTGCTGACAAACGATATCATTTCTTGATGAGATCTGACCATTAAGATAAATTTGCTGACAAACGATACCATTTCTTGATGAGATCTGACCATCGAGATAAATTTGCTGACAAACGATACCATTTCTTGATGAGATCTGACCATCAAGATAAATTTGCTGACAAACGATACCATTTCTTGATGAGATCTGACCAACAGAATAAATTTGCTGACAAACGATATCATTTCTTGATGAGATTTGACCACTGAGATACATTTGCTGACAAACGATACCATTTCTTGATGAGATCTGACCACTGAGATACATATGCTGACAAACGATACCATTTCTTGATGAGATCTGACCAACAAGATAAATTTGCTGACAAACGATACCATTTCTTGATGAGATCTGACCACCGAGATACATTTGCTGACAAACGATACCATTTCTTGATGAGATCTGACCACTGAGATACATTTGCTGACAAACGATACCATTTCTTGATGAGATCTGACCACTGAGATACATTTGCTGACAAACGATACCATTTCTTGATGAGATCTGACCACTGAGATACATTTGCTGACAAACGATACCATTTCTTGATGAGATCTGACCATCGAGATAAATTTGCTGACAAACGATATCATTTCTTGATGAGATCTGAACATTAAGATAAATTTGCTGACAAACGATATCATTTCTTGATGAGATCTGACCATCGAGATAAATTTGCTGACAAACGATACCATTTCTTGATGAGATCTGAACATTAAGATAAATTTGCTGACAAACGATATCATTTCTTGATGAGATCTGACCATCGAGATAAATTTGCTGACAAACGATACCATTTCTTGATGAGATCTGACCAACAAGATAAATTTGCTGACAAACGATACCATTTCTTGATGAGATCTGACCAACAAGATAAATTTGCTGACAAACGATATCATTTCTTGATGAGATCTGACCATCGAGATAAATTTGCTGACAAACGATACCATTTCTTGATGAGATCTGACCAACAAGATACATTTGCTGACAAACGATACCATTTCTTGATGAGATCTGACTACTGAGATACATTTGCTGACAAACGATACCATTTCTTGATGAGATCTGACCACTGAGATACATTTGCTGACAAACGATACCATTTCTTGATGAGATCTGACCACTGAGATACATTTGCTGACAAACGATACCATTTCTTGATGAGATCTGAGCATCGAGATAAATTTGCTGACAAACGATATCATTTCTTGATGAGATCTGACCAACAAGATAAATTTGCTGACAAACGATATCATTTCTTGACGAGATTTGACCACTGAGATACATTTGCTGACAAACGATACCATTTCTTGATGAGATCTGACCACTGAGATACATATGTTGACAAACGATACCATTTCTTGATGAGATCTGACCACTGAGATACATTTGCTGACAAACGATACCATTTCTTGATGAGATCTGACCACTGAGATACATTTGCTGACAAACGATACCATTTCTTGATGAGATCTGACCATCGAGATAAATTTGCTGACAAACGATATCATTTCTTGATGAGATCTGAACATTAAGATAAATTTGCTGACAAACGATATCATTTCTTGATGAGATCTGACCATCGAGATAAATTTGCTGACAAACGATACCATTTCTTGATGAGATCTGACCAACAAGATAAATTTGCTGACAAACGATACCATTTCTTGATGAGATCTGACCACTGAGATACATTTGCTGACAAACGATACCATTTCGTGATGAGATCTGACCATCGAGATAAATTTGCTGACAAACGATATCATTTCTTGATGAGATCTGACCATTAAGATAAATTTGCTGACAAACGATATCATTTCTTGATGAGATCTGACCATCGAGATAAATTTGCTGACAAACGATACCATTTCTTGATGAGATCTGACCAACAAGATAAATTTGCTGACAAACGATACCATTTCTTGATGAGATCTGACCACTGAGATAAATTTGCTGACAAACGATACCATTTCTTGATGAGATCTGACCATCAAGATAAATTTGCTGACAAACGATACCATTTCTTGATGAGATTTGACCACTGAGATACATTTGCTGACAAACGATACCATTTCTTGATGAGATCTGACCACTGAGATACATATGCTGACAAACGATACCATTTCTTGATGAGATCTGACCATCAAGATAAATTTGCTGACAAACGATACCATTTCTTGATGAGATCTGACCACCGAGATACATTTGCTGACAAACGATACCATTTCTTGATGAGATCTGACCACTGAGATACATATGCTGACAAACGATACCATTTCTTGATGAGATCTGACCACTGAGATACATTTGCTGACAAACGATACCATTTCTTGATGAGATCTGACCAACAAGATAAATTTGCTGACAAACGATACCATTTCTCGATAGATCGACCACTGAGATAAATTTGCTGACAAACGATACCATTTCTTGATGAGATCTGACCATCAAGATAAATTTGCTGACAAACGATATCATTTCTTGATGAGATTTGACCACTGAGATACATTTGCTGACAAACGATACCATTTCTTGATGAGATCTGACCACTGAGATACATATGCTGACAAACGATACCATTTCTTGATGAGATCTGACCACTGAGATACATTTGCTGACAAACGATACCATTTCTTGATGAGATCTGACCACTGAGATACATTTGCTGACAAACGATACCATTTCTTGATGAGATCTGACCATCGAGATAAATTTGCTGACAAACGATATCATTTCTTGATGAGATCTGAACATCGAGATAAATTTGCTGACAAACGATACCATTTCTTGATGAGATCTGACCATCGAGATAAATTTGCTGACAAACGATACCATTTCTTGATGAGATCTGACCAACAAGATAAATTTGCTGACAAACGATACCATTTCTTGATGAGATCTGACCAACAAGATAAATTTGCTGACAAACGATATCATTTCTTGACGAGATTTGACCAACAAGATAAATTTGCTGACAAACGATACCATTTCTTGATGAGATCTGACCACTGAGATACATATGTTGACAAACGATACCATTTCTTGATGAGATCTGACCACTGAGATACATTTGCTGACAAACGATACCATTTCTTGATGAGATCTGCCACTGGAATACATTTGCTGACAAACGATACCATTTCTGATGAGATCTGACCATCGAGATAAATTTGCTGACAAACGATATCATTTCTTGATGAGATCTGAACATTAAGATAAATTTGCTGACAAACGATATCATTTCTTGATGAGATCTGACCATCGAGATAAATTTGCTGACAAACGATACCATTTCTTGATGAGATCTGAGCAACAAGATAAATTTGCTGACAAACGATACCATTTCTTGATGAGATCTGACCAACAAGATAAATTTGCTGACAAACGATATCATTTCTTGATGAGATCTGACCATCGAGATAAATTTGCTGACAAACGATACCATTTCTTGATGAGATCTGACCAACAAGATACATTTGCTGACAAACGATACCATTTCTTGATGAGATCTGACCACTGAGATACATTTGTGACAAACGATACCATTTCTTGATGAGATCTGACCACTGAGATACATTTGCTGACAAACGATACCATTTCTTGATGAGATCTGACCACTGAGATACATTTGCTGACAAACGATACCATTTCTTGATGAGATCTGACCATCGAGATAAATTTGCTGACAAACGATATCATTTCTTGATGAGATCTGACCATTAAGATAAATTGTGACAAACGATATCATTTCTGATGAGATCGACCACTGAGATAAATTGCTGACAAACGATACCATTTCTTGATGAGATCTGACCAACAAGATAAATTTGCTGACAAACGATACCATTTCTTGATGAGATCTGACCAACAAGATAAATTTGCTGACAAACGATACCATTTCTTGATGAGATCTGACCACTGAGATACATTTGCTGACAAACGATACCATTTCTTGATGAGATCTGACCACTGAGATAAATTTGCTGACAAACGATACCATTTCTTGATGAGATCTGACCAACAAGATAAATTTGCTAACAAACGATACCATTTCTTGATGAGATCTGACCACTGAGATACATTTGCTGACAAACGATACCATTTCTTGATGAGATCTGACCACTGAGATACATTTGCTGACAAACGATACCATTTCGTGATGAGATCTGACCATCGAGATAAATTTGCTGACAAACGATATCATTTCTTGATGAGATCTGACCATTAAGATAAATTTGCTGACAAACGATACCATTTCTTGATGAGATCTGACCATCGAGATAAATTTGCTGACAAACGATACCATTTCTTGATGAGATCTGACCATCAGATAAATTTGCGACAAACGATACCATTTCTTGATGAGATCGACCAACAAGATAAATTTGCTGACAAACGATATCATTTCTTGATGAGATTTGACCACTGAGATACATTTGCTGACAAACGATACCATTTCTTGATGAGATCTGACCACTGAGATACATATGCTGACAAACGATACCATTTCTTGATGAGATCTGACCAACAAGATAAATTTGCTGACAAACGATACCATTTCTTGATGAGATCTGACCACTGAGATACATATGCTGACAAACGATACCATTTCTTGATGAGATCTGACCACTGAGATACATTTGCTGACAAACGATACCATTTCTTGATGAGATCTGACCACTGAGATACATTTGCTGACAAACGATACCATTTCTTGATGAGATCTGACCACTGAGATACATTTGCTGACAAACGATACCATTTCTTGATGAGATCTGACCATCGAGATAAATTTGCTGACAAACGATATCATTTCTTGATGAGATCTGAACATTAAGATAAATTTGCTGACAAACGATATCATTTCTGATGATCTGACCATCGAGATAAATTTGCTGACAAACGATACATTTCTTGATGAGATCTGAACATTAAGATAAATTTGCTGACAAACGATATCATTTCTTGATGAGATCTGACCATCGAGATAAATTTGCTGACAAACGATACCATTTCTTGATGAGATCTGACCAACAAGATAAATTTGCTGACAAACGATACACATTTTGATGAGATCTGACCAACAAGATAAATTTGCTGAAAACGATATCATTTCTTGATGAGATCTGACCATCGAGATAAATTTGCTGACAAACGATACCATTTCTTGATGAGATCTGACCAACAAGATACATTTGCTGACAAACGATACCATTTCTTGATGAGATCTGACTACTGAGATACATTTGCTGACAAACGATACCATTTCTTGATGAGATCTGACCACTGAGATACATTTGCTGACAAACGATACCATTTCTTGATGAGATCTGACCACTGAGATACATTTGCTGACAAACGATACCATTTCTTGATGAGATCTGAGCATCGAGATAAATTTGCTGACAAACGATATCATTTCTTGATGAGATCTGACCAACAAGATAAATTTGCTGACAAACGATATCATTTCTTGACGAGATTTGACCACTGAGATACATTTGCTGACAAACGATACCATTTCTTGATGAGATCTGACCACTGAGATACATATGTTGACAAACGATACCATTTCTTGATGAGATCTGACCACTGAGATACATTTGCTGACAAACGATACCATTTCTTGATGAGATCTGACCACTGAGATACATTTGCTGACAAACGATACCATTTCTTGATGAGATCTGACCATCGAGATAAATTTGCTGACAAACGATATCATTTCTTGATGAGATCTGAACATTAAGATAAATTTGCTGACAAACGATATCATTTCTTGATGAGATCTGACCATCGAGATAAATTTGCTGACAAACGATACCATTTCTTGATGAGATCTGACCAACAAGATAAATTTGCTGACAAACGATACCATTTCTTGATGAGATCTGACCACTGAGATACATTTGCTGACAAACGATACCATTTCGTGATGAGATCTGACCATCGAGATAAATTTGCTGACAAACGATATCATTTCTTGATGAGATCTGACCATTAAGATAAATTTGCTGACAAACGATATCATTTCTTGATGAGATCTGACCATCGAGATAAATTTGCTGACAAACGATACCATTTCTTGATGAGATCTGACCAACAAGATAAATTTGCTGACAAACGATACCATTTCTTGATGAGATCTGACCACTGAGATAAATTTGCTGACAAACGATACCATTTCTTGATGAGATCTGACCATCAAGATAAATTTGCTGACAAACGATACCATTTCTTGATGAGATCTGACAACTGAGATACATTTGCTGACAAACGATACCATTTCTTGATGAGATCTGACCACTGAGATACATATGCTGACAAACGATACCATTTCTTGATGAGATCTGACCATCAAGATAAATTTGCTGACAAACGATACCATTTCTTGATGAGATCTGACCACTGAGATACATTTGCTGACAAACGATACCATTTCTGATGAGATCCGACCACTGAGATACATATGCTGACAAACGATACCATTTCTTGATGAGATCTGACCACTGAGATACATTTGCTGACAAACGATACCATTTCTTGATGAGATCTGACCAACAAGATAAATTTGCTGACAAACGATACCATTTCTTGATGAGATCTGACCACTGAGATAAATTTGCTGACAAACGATACCATTTCTTGATGA
>JADZMA010001551.1:0-17532 GCA_020796225.1 Arion vulgaris
CTTGGTTAAAGAGTGTGGTATTGACTTTGAGACTCCAACACTGTTATTGTCTGAATGTGTCATGACCTATATGACAGCAAAATGAAATAGATCATTGTTGATAGTAGTGTTACTGGTTGTTACTATTACAGGAGGTTGTCTAAGATTTTTCAATAATTGTTATCCAGGTGATGAGTTATGTCACAATATGTCATTAAGATAGCTTTTTAAAAATAAACACTGGACTTCCTTAAAGTAAATATTGATATCCTTTCTTGAAGTAGGTCAACTAAATATTTGTCTTACATCTGTGAATGAAATATTTGTCTCGAGTCTGTGAACGAAATATTTGTCTTGAGTCTGTGAACTAGGTATTTTTCTTGCCAGTCAACTACTCATTTATCACAAGTATGTGAGCTACACTGTTTGAAATTTAAAAAAAAACTGAAAATACAAGAGCAGTTATTTTTCTGAACTGAGCAAACATTGTTTGTGTTAGTTTAGAGACTCTCTACAAACAAAATGTCAATCGAGCACATTTGTAATCAATAAATATCTCAATTTAAATTAAACTTGATTACAATTTTGTGTATGTATCTCTCAAGACACATATTATTCTCTAAAAGTTCAATTGATTTCACTTCTGCTATAACATTTTTCATGAAAGATTAATGATGTTTATTTTCATTAGCTCCACAGAATTGGTGAATGGGCTAGAACATTTGAAGAAGCAGTTTTGGAATGTAGAGCAGGTACTGAGTCTTATCATTTTTTCTGAAAATTCAATAACAATATTTGGTACCAACAAAAGAAGTAAATTGAATGTTGCTAAGATAAGTTCAACAATTTAAATGTTTTAGGGAAATCTGATATTCATCATATGGTAAACGTAGATCAGAAATATAGAGTTTCGTGGTGTAGTGGTACTCATTTGATGCTGGTAGAACAATATCAGCAGACAAATTGTACAGCATAGTGCTCTTTTGGTGTTGATGTTTACATGTTTGTTCTTCAGTATTGTTGTCATTTGTCTTATAATTTCATTTGCTTGTTTCTGTTTCTCTCTATTTTTCCGTTAGATACTAGATTATACTTTCCTAAGTATTTGAAAGTTCTGGTTTGCTGTTCTTGATTGTTTGTTTTGTTCTTGCGAAAGTCATAACTTTTGTTCTTCTCAATGTTCATTTTGTATATTATGTTCTTTTAAAGCTTCATTAAGTGTGCTTGTATGCTGTTGGAGTTTATCTTGGTAGTTGCCATAAGGGCTTGATTAACAGCGACAAGAATTTCATGAAATATTTCTTCACTGATTTGTCCTATTTCTACTACTTTGATCCATATAGGTGTTAAACTATACTGTCACATTAAACATCACAGTGGTTTGGAAAGAACGGTAATGGAATGCATGGTTCTTGGAATACGAGGTAGGGGATGGCCAAGATGAAGGTGGCTGCAAAACATCAAAGAAATCTTGAACATGACTCTGGAGGAGGCGGAATAACTTGCTAGAGACAGAGAGTTATTCAGGCAAACTGTGATAAAGCAACGTCCGCAAGGGACATGCTACTACTGAGATTTTAAACAATAAGGGGATAGAACACATCCCTGAGAGACTGAACTGAACTGCTATAGAACTTTTCAGTTATTGCTAATTATATTATATACAATTAATTATTGTAAATATTTGGTTTGATCCTATATTTTTCTGATTATATTTCAGATGAGTCCTGATGATGCATTTGGTCTTTTCATGTAAGGAATTTTGAGAAAGTATAGAGTTACCAGTGTATAATAATAATGATTCCTCTCATATCATTATACGTTACATAGGGCATGCAAAGCAATTTCTCCATACATCTCAATCCTGGGCAGCTTGCTCAATCTCCTCCATGGAACTGAAACCGATATTTCTTGCCTCAGCAAAGTTTGTTTCAGGGTCTCCTTAGGTCATCCTCTCTTTCTTGAACCCTTTGCATCTTACTTCAATGCCTGCTTTGATATTTGTTGATCATTTCTTCTCAAGGTGTGTTAAACATATCTCCATCTTCTCTTTCTTATAACAGTTGTTACTAGTGGTTGATCAGACATGTCTCTGATTTCATCACTTCTCCTGAATTGTTCCATTTTATGTTCATTATTTTTCACAGACATCTATTTTCAAATGCATTCAACTTGCTTTCTGTATCTTTAGTCATTTTCCAACTCTCTCTGACATATGTTAGAATTGATATAACATTTGAATTGAAAATTCGTAATTTTAGTTTTAATATTATATAACTTGCAGTTCCATATTTATTTAGACTTTTAAAAGCTGATGTTGCTTTGCAAATTCCTATCATAATTTCTTTTTTTTTACCAATGTATGCTTTTAAATATTTCATTGATAATACTTTTAAACCTGTTGTTCAACTTTCTACTTATAGAAATCACTGCTTTTTACTTTTTTTCATCTGGTATGAAACTTACTAGATTGCTGCAGACCCTCTTTTTTTTTTTTTTTCTTTTTTTTTTTTTCTTTTCTTTCGTCCGCTTTCAACTCAGATGAAGTTTCATCTCTGAAACTTGTTTTTTCGTGAAAATCTGTTTTTCAATTTTCTAACAATGGCAGCAGTTTACATTGAAAATTTTTTACACGGCACCCTTTGGCTCAATGTCCGAATTTTTTTCCCCCCAGGCAGATTTTTTCCGATTTGAGGTATTTTCCGTTATCGCCTGAGTAAGACCGGGGACTCGAACAAATGCGGACAGTGGTTCGCCCGAGTTTGGGGGTTCTCACCGGGGCCGGCCTATCAACTACTCTAGGCAGTCCCCTGCGCAGACCCCATTCTCTGTGGCAAAGTGGTCAAACCCTTTTCCTTGTGGTCGGGTCATGGATTCAATCGGGCCCGGATCTGTTCACAGGTGTAGTTTTTCCTGGGATTGTTGCGGGCGAAAAGTTGTATTGGGGTTTTATATTCTAGTTTTACTGGTGCTAGAGTGCGATGTTCAGAGTCATAACTGATAATATGTTTGATAAATATTGCTTTTTATGTTGCCAGGCAAAATCATTTTTTACTCCATTGGGTCGCCTCTGAAGTGCATTACATCATTTCCCAAATCTTGAGTCACAGAGGGGAAACGATTCCTTAGTACAGTGAGTTTCAACGTTATCCACATTTATGCTCACATTTTGTGCATATGATATCAGAAGATTTTACTTTATCAGAAGAGTTTTTTCATTAAATATGGGCTAACTGTTAGCATCCAAACAGATAAAATACAATTTTGGATAAAAGTAGTGAAGTGTTGTGTGTACTCAGCATTGCTGTATAGTTCAGAAACATGGACATACTAAACAAACAGTATGAAGACACAATTGAGAACTTGGAGATAGGTATATACAGAGGCATCAGCTGTTACTATGGATACCAAAATAAAGAAGTACTCTCAAGATTAGAAACAAGAAGATAATTGCTGAAACAAATAGGGATGCGATGTCAATAACACACTATGCTACTAACAATGTATCATGCTAACTCCAGGGTTCGAGGACCTGAATTTGGAGGGAAAAATTTGTTATTTGTTAAATGGTCATCTTCTTTTATATTTTACCATTGTCTGGTGAAACTTTGGTGATTGCTCATATCTGTTGAGAATGCAACAATCTCCATTATACTTGATTACTAGTTATCTTTCTTGGCATAAAACCATTTACTTGTATTTCATATCTATTAATGTTTGCCATGTTCATTGGATGATTGATTGCAGCATTTATCTTTGGTTAATCCTTCTTTCATCTTCTCTCCTGTGTCTATAGCTTCAGGATTTGGTTTCAATATCTCTTCTAAAGTATATCCTATTTAGTTCTAGCATCTAATTGTTATTATGGAATGTATATCATCCTGCTTTGCTTGGTAAAACTGGTTTTTGTTTGCTGTTTTTATTCAGCCAAAAGTCTTTACAATTTTTTGCGACAAATTGTGTGACAGAATTGCAGTTTTTAACATTTCTGGACCTATTGTATTGTCCTTAAACAACTTCTTCTTGCGATTGCTATTTTAATTATTATGCCGTCAGACGCTTTCTTATAATGAAGTCAACTGTTGTCTGGAGCTCATCTCTGGTGCCATGTAGTTTTTAATGTAGTGTTGTAATGCCAGCATCCCTTTTAGGTAAGACATACAGGGAACATGAGGACATGTTCTGCGGTTTTATCAGATATGTAGTCACAGGGACATAGAAGGGATAGAGACATTTGATAATTATATCGTCCAATAAAATTTAAGCATCTCTCATGTTCTTTATTTAGTATAATAAATGTTGATAATGCTTGTTTGCAAATGTTGTAGATTTAGTTGCTAGTTTCTCAAATGTTGTTGTCTTCCCCAGGGCTAGCTTGGTGTGAAGCCTTGACATGAACACATTTTACTATCACCATATCCCAACACAGAGAGGAACGAGTTGAACATTTGAAACGTTTGACGAGTAAGAAGAACTGAACTTAAAATATTCCCATTATTTATCCTGACTGCTTCAACTGTGTCCTTACTCAAAGTCTCATCACAAATGGAGCATATTCACCAGGTACTGTATTATCGATTGATTAACTACTATCTCCACAGCGAAGATCAGCTGTAATGGATCTTTAACACTTTCTATCTCATGCCTTGGTTGCTGTATTCTGACAAATTGTTCTTTGTTCCATCTCCTGATGTTTCCTTCCCAAATATATTGCTCTTGCCTGCTTACTCTCAACCTTTCTCTCCAGTTTGGCTTTCAGCAGAGTACATTATCGTACATCTCTCTCTCTCTCTCTCGTACCATTTTAACTCCAGTTGGGTCATCGGCTATCTCTTGTAGCTTCTTCCATATGTTGTTAACCTCTTCTTTCATGTCTTGTCTTCATGTACTTTTAAATCTCCATCTCTTTTGTTTGCCCTGTGAGTTCCAGGAAAGGCCCCTTCTTGTTATATTTCCATAGGGTTTTCTCAAGGTGTGTCCTGTCCTGTGCCAGCACATTTTCTTTACTGTTTGGTTCACTGGGATCTGTCTTGTTCTCTCCACAATCTCCTCATTTGTGAATGCTAATTATTTAGTCATTTCTATATTTCTGACCCATACAGTAGAATTGCTTTAACATTGGAGTTAAATATTCTACTCTTGGTATTATTTTGTAAGCAGCCTTACATTATTTGCCCTATGTGCTGAGTTTAGCATGAAAGGAACAAACTAACTTACATTATTTGCCCTATGTGCTGAGTTTGTCATGAAAGGAACAAACTAACTTACATTATTTGCCCTATGTGCTGAGTTTGGCATGAAAGGAACAAACTAACTTACATTATTTGCCCTATGTGCTGAGTTTGGCATGAAAGGAACAAACTAACTTACATTATTTGCCCTATGTGCTGAGTTTGGCATGAAAGGAACAAACTAACTTACATTATTTGCCCTATGTGCTGAGTTTGGCATGAAAGGAACAAACTAACTTACATTATTTGCCCTATGTGCTGAGTTTGGCATGAAAGGAACAAACTAACTTACATTATTTGCCCTATGTGCTGAGTTTGACATGAAAGGAACAAACTAACTTACATTATTTGCCCTATGTGCTGAGTTTGTCATGAAAGGAACAAACTAACTTACATTATTTGCCCTATGTGCTGAGTTTGGCATGAAAGGAACAAACTAACTTACATTATTTGCCCTTGCTGGTTTGGCATGAAAGGAAGAAACTAACTTACATTATTTGCCCTATGTGCTGAGTTTGACATGAAAGGAACAAACTAACTTACATTATTTGCCCTATGTGCTGAGTTTGACATGAAAGGAACAAACTAACTTACATTATTTGCCCTATGTGCTGAGTTTGACATGAAAGGAACAAACTAACTTACATTATTATACAAGTAATCATACAAGCCATCTTACATTATCATGCTGCCCATATAGACTTTGATCCTGTGACTTGACACCTACACATGTGCACTAAACACTGCGCTATAACTTTTCTCAAGAAAGAAAAGTGTTCTATAGATTTTTACGTTATTTGTTATTCGTGAACAGGGTGTTTGTTCATTTGCATTGTAGTTTGCAGCAAGACTGTGATGTCTATGAGTCGTTCTGCCTGAAAATTCCCATTTTCAGCACTTGCTTTTTGAGACTAATTGCCTTTGCACTTTGATCTCTACTCTCTTGGTCAGACTGTAGTGATGTAGTCTGTTACCAGGGTTACCACTAGGAGAGGAATATGGTCTTGGTTAACTGTGCTTCCCTGACTTCTATCATCTAATTCACTGCATATTAATCCCCAGCAGTTTCATGTGTATCTCCTTGAACTAGTGTGTTGCTGTTATGTTTTTGTTGGGCGTGTAATGAAAAGAGCATTGGAGTACTTCTTCTTCTTTCTTTTCTTGTATAATCATATTTTGTCTCACAGCATCAAAATAAAAAGTGATTTCTAGAACAGGCTTTTGTGTGCACTTCATAAATAACATTCTCACCACCTCTGTTGCTTTGTATCCAATGTATCGGAGTAGCATTACTTTTGCACTGTCTGGTAGTAATCTGCTTATGTGGCCGAACCATTTAATTTGTTGTTTCTTGATGAATTTCAGTACTGATGTTGTACCTACTTTTTCCTGTGACAAAAGACAAGATAATAAAAAAACAGGACAACACATGATAGATATTTAACTTTGTGACATGGAATAAAATAAACAACATAACTGACTAGATAACTATGAGTATAAAGTTGTGAATGTTCATGTCTCAGCCAATAGCATGGCTAGTGTTGCTAAATAAAGTTGTGAATGTTCATATCTCAACCAGCCAACAGCATGGCTAGTGTTGCTAAATAAAGTTGGGAATGTTCATGTCTCAGCCAACAGCATGACTAGTGTTGCTAAATTAAGTTGTGAATGTTCATGTCTCAGCCAACAGCATGGCTAGTGTTGCTAAATAAAGTTGGGAATGTTCATGTCTCAGCCAACAGCATGGCTAGTGTTGCTAAATTAAGTTGTGAATGTTCATGTCTCAGCCAACAGCATGGCTAGTGTTGCTAAATTAAGTTGTGAATGTTCATGTCTCAGCCAACAGCATGGCTAGTGTTGCTAAATAAAGTTGTGAATGTTCATATCTCAGCCAATAGCATGGCTAGTGTTGCTAAATAAAGTTGTGAATGTTCATGTCTCAGCCAGCCAACAGCATGGCTAGTGTTCAAATAAAGTTGTGAGTTTCAACATTGCTTCTATAAATAATTTATTTTGTATTGTCTGTATTCCAGAAATCATCCAAAACCCATCGATATCCCCAATTTTCACGATCACTCGAATTCTAGATGTGGCTCAGTCAGTGCGTAGGTTTGGTCATGCATCGAGTTTGGTGAATGGTCAGTTTGCAGTTAGCACTGGAGGCTTTGGAGAAATAGATGGACGACATCAAAGATTAACTGAGATTACTGTCACTGACATGACAACTTTCAAGTCGTCTCATATTCTATCCTGCTCTTCTGATCTTCAGTGTAAGTCTAGCAGATACTTTTTATATTTACCAACCTCGTTTTTCTTGTACCTTGCTGATGATAGATCTAGACAAATATTATGTACTTATCCATCATCTGTGAGATGTTTATTTTTAGTTATTAAGCTTGATTTTTCTTATACCTTGCTGCTGATAAATGTGAACAGTTGTGTGATCACTTCTTTTTCATCTCAGCAGACCAAACTAAGAAACATCTAGAATACTCTTACAAGAGCATGCATCTCAGCTGACCAGACTAAGAAACATCTAGAATACTCTTACAAGAGCATGCATCTCAGCTGACCAGACTAAGAAACATCTAGAATGCTCTTACAAGAGCATGCATCTCAGCTGACCAAACTAAGAAACATCTAGAATACTCTTACAAGAGCATGCATCTCTGCTGACCAGACTAAGAAATATCTAGAATACTCTTACAAGAGCATGCATCTCAGCTGACCAAACAAAAACATCTAGAATACTCTTACAAGAGCATGCATCTCAGCTGACCAGACTAAGAAACATCTAGAATACTCCTACAAGAGCATGCATCTCAGCTGACCAAACTAAGAAACATCTAGCGCTGATAAGGGTACTAGGAAACATCTAGCAACTGATAAGGGTACTAGAAACATCTAGAATACTCTTACAACAGCATGCATATTCTCCGTGGCAACCAATGGATGTGAAGCATGGACATTTAACAAGGCAGTTTAGAACAATTAATGTACTTTTGAATATAATTGTTACTGAAGAGTCCTCCACATATCATGGGCAAAGAAGAGAACAAATAGATCTATCCAGAAAGAACTCAAAATTAAAAAAACTTGCTGATGCTACAAATAAGAATATGAAAATTAAAATATTGTGAGATTTTAGAAAAACAACACAAGTTGAGAAGACAATTATGAAAGGAGTCATCCTGAAGAAAAGTAAGACCTTGGAGAAGATGAATTCAGCAGGATGGGACTAATTATATGAACATGACGGCAGCAAGGGCCTTTGAGAGAAAGATAACTTCCGAAGAACTGTTAGGATGGCAAGGTTCTGCTCAGGACAAGCTATTTGTTGATGATAATACAGTGAAAAGGGCACACATCCTTTGTGAACCTCACTTTTAAAACTCACATTTTATATTGGATATAACACTATATATTAGCCAACAATTGCGGGTTCCATCAATGATAACTCCATTCAAAATTTTTCAGTTGTGTTCAAATTATCAAAGCCTATTTTTACTTCTCAAGTGTGCACTTCATAAACAGTGTTTTTCATTGCCTCTGTTATCTCTGAGATCCATCTTTTGCTTGGACTGTCATTTGCTTTGTGTCCACTGTATCAGAGCAGCATTGATCTATGAGGTGCGCTGTCTGTTGGTAACCTGCTTATGTAGCCGAACCGTTTAATTTGTTGTTGCTGGATGAAGTTCAGTACTGATGTTGTACCCACTTTTTTCATGATGTTTTCATTTCTAAACTGGTCTCTTCTTGATACTTCCAGCATTCTGTGTATCTGTCTCTTCTTGATACTTCCAGCATTCTGTGTATCTGTCTCTTCTTGATACTTCCAGCATTCTGTGTATCTGTCTCTTCTTGATACTTCCAGCATTCTGTGTATCTGTCTCTTCTTGATACTTCCAGCATTCTGTGTATCTGTCTGTTCTCTTATCAAAAGTACTTGTAAAGACTCTACACTGCTTGCCTAGCTACTTTAATGCTAGATTTACATCATCAACCATGCCATCAACGTTCCTACTGACTGTTCAGTGAGAAAGTCTTCTACTGTCACATTCCGTTCTTCTTTTATTGAGACACAATAAATTCACTTCTTGCACTGAGACATTCTATGACAAATTCACCATCAGAAAATTATTTTAGACATCATTGTTTTTTTTTTAATACAATCAAACTTTATCATAATCTTTAGCTCTGTTATTTTTCTTCTTTTTTGCGTTCGTTTTTAACGACCAATATTAATCATTTTTGTGAATGTTTGATCTTGCCAAGAACATGTATACGTATTGGGGTGGGCCCCCAAAACGCAAGATTCCCGGGCTTGGAAAATGCATCCGATTTCACCCAAAACCCTCCTTAGTCGCCATTACATGCATGACGGAACAGTGGTTCTATTTTGACACCCCAAATTTGGGGCCCGGAACCACTCAATGTAGCTGTTATAAATCGTTTGATATTCCAAACTTGGTTTCAGAATGGGGACTATCATTAAACCCAGACTTTCCATGGTGTCTCATTTCCCCTAAAAAATATGGGGGCCTCTTAAAAGCCTCGCCAGTCCGATGTTAATTAATCAATCTTTTAATTTGGTATTTTTTTCTTTTCAAATTATTGTACCATCCCCAATGTGGTCAACGTGGATCTGCAACCCTCTGTTCAGTACAGAGTTGAGACACTTTATCTCTCCCAAAAAAACTTCACATTTGGAAATAGAAATGTTAAAACCCTCAAATGAACAAGGAAAAACTGAAATGGTGAACAGAAAAAAAAAAATGCAAAAAAAATTTTAAAAAAGATATTTGAGGATTAAAAGGGACAAAAAAACAAAAAAAATAGCCACAAACAAATGGTGAATGTTTGGGGCTTAGCCCAGTGTGACCTGAAGGGGGTTTTTATTATTTTAAAAATTGAAAATTTTTATCATTTTTGAAAATGAAGTTTTTTAACTTTCAGATTCCCATACCATGCCTCGTGTCACTCTCAGTGTCCCATTCCTGATTGGTGGTGAAGTCACCATTTTTTATGTGAAACCAGATTTTAAAAAATTTCCTCAAAATTTGCCAAAAACCACGAACAATTGTCGGAGATTCTGGAGAGATGCAATGGAAAGGACTTAATTCTACCATCTGCCCAAAAAGTAATAAGCAAAAAATAAAAACAAAATAAGCCAGTTTCAGATAAACGTTCCCCAAAACACGTAGAAAACAGAGAAAACCAGTTTGACTGAGAATTGTAACTCTACCACAATTCAACATCTTCAAAAATTGGTTAAAAAAACTGGGCTCTGAAAGAGTTCAGTTCAAAAACAATACCTGGCTTGTCAAACAACATTGCTGAACTTAATGACATTGTCATAGTGATGTCTATCATTGCCCGGGCGAGCGATTAGTACTTTCGCATTTGACATGGGCAGGGCATATTTCGATTTGCCAAAGGGTAATATACCTAAGGCGTTGGAGACTACATGATGTCATCTTTAAAGGTAAGATTTTTGGGCGTTTCTAGTTGTTCAAATAACTAGGGATGTCATTTTTTTAAGGAAAAAATTTCGCCGTTAGGGATGTCTGACTGCATATCTTATGCCCGGCGTGAATTTGAATTTTTTGGGTTTCCTTTTTGTATTTTTCTCCCCCCTGTGTTGCCGAGCTCCCCAGGGAAAAAGGGTGTAGCACTGCAACCTAAAAGGCATTTTTAAGGGCTGAGGTGGGTCTACAAAGCTACCTAGTAAAAAAAAATTTGGAAATTTTTAAACTTATAACATAACTGGTGCGCGAAATTGCTCTTGGCTCAGATCACCAAATCACACAGAAGGGTTTTTAAAAGATTCAATATAAAGCGTTTAAGAAGAAAAAGGTTCAGGTAACTTTTTGTGATGTCACTAATGTTCGAGTGTTACAAAATACATTTCGGGACATTATGGTTTTTTGTCGACTCTATATCCTGTTTTATAGGGAAATCTAAATTTAAGATTCTTTTATCCTTTTATAACAACCTTTTGGTAAATTTCTATATCTTCTTTTTTTGTACTTTGTAAAACTTTTTACTTTTTTTTTGTTTCTCCTTTCCTACATAGATTTACTGTATTCTTTCCCTTTTATTGATCATTTTAAAAAATAACATTTCTAGTTGTGATGTCACTAGTTTTTTGTTTCAACAATTTAAATTTTTTTGCCAGGGATGCAGGTGTAAAAGGAAATAAACACACAGGGTATGCAGGTGTAAAATAAACACACAGGGTATCAGGTGAAGGAAAAAACAAGGGGGTCAGGTGTAAGAGGGAAAAAAAGCACAGGGCAGAGGTGTAAGAGGAAATAAAACAAGGGGGAGAGGTGTAAAGGAAATAAACACACAGGGCATGCAGGTGTGAGGAAATAAACGCACAGGGTATGCAGGTGAAAGGGAAAAAAAAAACAGGGTATGGTGTAAGAGGAAATAAACACACAGGGGATGCAGGTGTTGGGGAAAAAAACACAGGGCATGCAGGTGTAAGAGGGAAAAAACGCACAGGGCATGCAGGTGTAAGAGGAAATAAAACACGGGCATGCAGGTGTAAGAGGAAATAAAACACAGGGGGTGCAGGTGTAAGGAAATAAACACACAGGGCATGCAGGTGTAAAAAAAACACACAGGGCATGCAGGGTAGAGGGAAAAAAACACCGGGGGATGAGGGTAAAAAAAAAACACACAGGGGATGGGGGGTAAAGGGGAAAAAGCACAGGGATGCAGGTGTAAAAGGAAATAAACCACAGGGCATGGGTGTAAAAAATAAACACACAGGGCATGCAGGTGTAAAAGGGGGAAAAAAACACACAGGGCATGCAGGTGTGGGGAAAAAAAACACAGGGCATGCAGGTGAAGGAAATAAGCACAGGGCATGCAGGTGTAAGAGGAAATAAACACACAGGGCATGCAGGTGTAAAAAGGAAATAAACACACAGGGGATGCAGGTGTAAAAGGAAATAAAAACACAGGGTAGGTGTAAAGGAAATAAACACACAGGGCATGCAGGTGTAAGGAAATAAAACACAGGGGATGCGGTGTAAAGGGAAAAAAACACACAGGCATGCATTTTAAGGAAATAAAAACACAGGGCATGCATGAAAGAGGAAATAAACAAAAGGGATGCAGGTGTAAAGGAAATAAACAACAGGGTATGCAGGTGTAAGGGGAAATAAACAAAAGGGGATGCGGGGTGTAAAGGAAAAAATAAACACCAGGGCATGCAGGTGAAAAAGGGGGGAAAAAAACACGGGGCATAGGTGTAAGAGGAAATAAACACACGGGGCATGGGGTTTAAAGGAAATAAACACCAGGGCATGCAGGTGAAGAAAAAAACACGGGGTTGCAGGTGTAAAAAATAAACACAGGGTATGCAGGTGAAAGGGGAAAAAAAACCCCAGGGTATGCAGGTGTAAGGGAAATAAATACACAGGGGCAAAGGAAAAAACACAGGGGGTATGCAGGTGAAAGAGAAAAAAAAAAGGGTAGCCAAAGGTGTGGGAAAAAAACCACGGGGCATGCAGGTTTTAAAGGGGAAATCACCGGGGTTGCAGGTGTGGGGGAAATAAACACGGGGGATGCGGGTGTAAAATAAACACACAGGGCATGCGGGTTTAAAGGAAAATAAACACTCAATTGTTTAAAAAATTTTGGGGGCTGTAAAACGACAGAGCACTGAACCAGAAGATTTCTGGATTCCTGGGGGAGGGAAGAATGTTAATGATTCAAGTAATGGTGATTCTACAATCCAAAAGACTCAAGAATACCATGTAAAATTGGTGAGTAGAAAAGAAAATGTTGAAAAAGCAAAGAAGGATAATAGTCAAAAATAGAATTCCGGGGATTTCGGGATTCTCGAGGGAGTTAAATTTTTTTTTTTCATGTTTGTTGCCCTACCGCTCTGTAAAACAAAAAAGGTTGCCTTAGGTTGGGGCGTGCCTCGGTTTAAAAGGGTTTTAACCCTACTCAACAAACAAAAACAACTTCCATGTTTGTTGAAGATGGGGCTTTTTATTTCACTGGATAAGGTCTTCTTTTTTTTTGCTTTGTTCTTTACCATAAATTTTTAATCATTCTTTGTGATATGTTTGATTTTTGTCAAGAACTTTTTTTTGGCACATTGGTTTTGGGCCCTAAGTAGACTTCTACCGTTTGGGACATGTGCACCCCTTTTCAGCCAAACCTCCCTTTTGCCTTTTTAGACATGTGGGCAGGTAACGGGGGTTTCTTTCTTTACCCCCCAATTTTTGGGCAACCACTGGGGACTGGATGGGAAACCAGCCCACCTCCCCTCTTTTTCCCCTTTTTCCAATGTGGAGGAAAATTGAATTTTTTTTGGCCCCACGGAAAGGTGTTTGATGAGGTGATATTAAAAGGATGGGAAAACATGGAAAGAATTGGGAAGGGGACAGGGGGAAAGGGAAAAAGAGCGGGAAGGTTTTTGAAGCCCTTTCTTTTGGGTTGGGTAAAGGAGAAAAACATAGAACTTTTGTTGGTTCCCAAATTCGAGAGACAAAATGAGGAGGAGATCGAAGAACTTATCTACTTTTTTTGTTTATGCAGTAATATCGATCGCGACTAAACTGTCTCCATAAAAGATATTTAGGTATTTGGCATGCTTCATCTAACTCGGGACCCATAAATGTTGATGATGGGCTTGGTATAGTTGTGATATGTAACAAGATGGAACTCTCTGTTGTTGTTTCCTTGTGAAGGCAAAAATATTCGTTTATGGCGGAAAAAAATAAAAGTGGGATATTCTTGGGGACAGTTTTCTGTTTGATCCAGTTGAAAATTTTGGGAGCATTAGTTTCATTATTTTTTTTATGTTAATGGTTTGTTGGTCATCATTGATTTTTTATTGCTGTTGTATATTTGTTTTTTTTTTGTTTGTTTATTGTGTTGTATTTTTTTGTTTTTTTGCTGTTGTATATTTTTTTTTATTGCTGTTGTATTTTGTTTGTTTTGTGTTTTATTTATCATCATTTATTTATTTATTGTTTGTATATTTTTTGTTTATTGCTGTTGTATTTTTTCATCATTTATTTTTTTATTGCTGTTTTTTTGTTCATTTTTTGTTTATTGCTGTTGTATATTTTTTTGTTTATTTGTTGTTTTTGTTTGTTTATTGCTGTTGTATATTTATCATCAAATTTTTTTATTGCGTTATATTTATTTTTTTATTGCGTTTTATTTATCACATTTATTTGTTTATTGCGTTGTATATTTATTTGTTTATTTGTTTTATATTTGTCACATTTATTTGTTTATTGCGTTTTATATTTGTCATCATTTATTTGTTTTTTTTTGGGAATTTAATTTATTTCGGTATTTTTTTGTTTTTTGCGTTTTATATTTTTGTTTTTTTGCGGAATTTTTTTTGTTTATTTTTGTATATTTATTTGTTTTTGCTGTTTATATTTGTTTTTTTTTTTCGTTGTATTTTGTTTGTTTATTTGTTGTATATTTATTTTTATTGTGTTGTATATTTTTTTGTTTTTTGCTTTTGTATTTTGTTTGTTTATTGCTGTTGTATATTTATTTGTTTACTTTTTTATTTTTTGTTTATTGCTGTTGTATATTTGTTTGTTTTTTCGTTGTATATTTATTTTTTATTGCTGTTGTATTTTGTTTGTTTATTTTTGTATTTTGTTTGTTTATTGCTGTTGTATATTTGTTTGTTTTTTGTGTTTATTTGTTTGTTTATTGTTTGTATATTTGTTTGTTTATTGCTGTTGTTTTTTATTTTTTTATTGCTGTTGTATATTTATTTGTTTATTCTGTTGTATATTTGTTTGTTTTTGGTTTTTTGTATATTTGTTTGTTTTTGCTGTTTTATTTTGTCATCATTTTTTGTTTATTGCTGTTGTATATTTGTCATAATTTATTTGTTATTGCTGTTGTATATTTATTTGTTTATTGCTGTTGTATATTTATTTGTTTATTGCTGTTGTAAATTTGTTTGTTTATTGCTGTTGTATATTTGTCATCATTTATTTGTTTATTGTGTTGTATATTTTTTACATTTTTTGTTATTGCTGTTGTATATTTATTTGTTTATTGCTGTTTTATATTTTTTGTTTATTGCGTTGTATATTTATTTGTTTATTGTGTTGATTTGTTTGTTTATTGTGTTGTATATTTGTTTGTTTATTTCTGTTGTATATTTGTTTGTTTTTTTGTTGTATATTTTTTTGTTTTTCTGTTGTATTTTTTGTTTATTTTTGTATATTTATTTTTTTTATTGTGTTGTATATTTGTTTGTTTATTGCTTTTTTTATATTTGTTTGTTTATTGCTGTTTTATTTTCATCATTTATTTGTTTTTTTGTTGTATATTTGTCATAATTTATTTTTATTGTGTTGTATATTTATTTTTTATTTTGTTGTATATTTTTTGTTTTTTGTGTTTAAAAATTTTTTGTTTTTGCTGTTGTATTTTGTCATCATTTATTTGTTTATTGCTGTTGTATATTTGTCATCATTTATTTGTTTATTGCTGTTGTATATTTATTTGTTTATTTCTGTTGTATATTTATTTGTTTATTTTTTTTAATTTTTTTTTTATTGCTGTTGTATATTTGTTTGTTTATTGCTGTTGTATATTTGTTTGTTTTTTGCTTTGTATTTTGTTTTTTTATTGCTGTTGATTTTGTTTGTTTATTGCTTTTGTATATTATTTGTTATTGCTGTTTATATTTTTTTGTTTATTTGTTTTTATATTTTTTTGTTTATTGCTGTTGTATATTTTTTTTTTTTTGCGTTGTATATTTGTTTTTTATTGTGTTTATTTTGTTACAATTATTTTTTATTGCTTTTTATCTTTGTCTCAATTTTTGTTTATTTTTTTTTTGTCATTCTCCCGCTTTTTTTTGGGGTAGGAGGTTTTAACTGATATCGGTTTGATTGCCGCCGGGCGCTTGATTGGGGTGGTATTGTGGGTTTTAAGATGTCTGTAACTCCATCAACATCTTTTTTTGGTCTTTCCTCTTTATGATTTCATTTCAGGTTGTACGCTCTTGCAACTGGTGTATTTGGGTTCATTCTGACCAAGTGGCCAAACCATTTGAGTCTCTGTTTTCAATAAATCTAATAGCAGGTGTTGTTCCGACTGTTCTTCTAATTCCTCATTTCTTATATGGTATCTTCTTGTTTTATTTACTGCTTTCCTCAGGCATCTTTGTTTATTGCTGTTGTATATTTGTCATCATTTATTTGTTAATTGCTGTTGTATATTTTTCATCATCATCATAGGGGGTCTCTGTGGCTGAGTGGTTAAGCCTTTGCTTTTGAGTCGAAGGTCTTTGGTTCGAATCCGGACTGCCTTCTGTTCACGAGTGCAGTTTTTCCAGAGACCTAGGATTGTTGCGGAGCTACGGAGTTCGTGCTTTGTGCAATACTCTCGGCAGGTGGGGTGCCATTTCTGCGGAGAGGAGCCGAGCCATATGGGGTAAAACCCGGTGCAATGAAGTCAATCCTTCGGCTTTTAAACCCTTTTTTAATTTGTCATCATTGATTTGTTTATTGCTGTTGTATATTTGTCATCATTTATTTGTTTATTGCTGTTGTATGTTTGGTTGTCCTCAGATGTTTGTTTATTGTTGATTTTATTGATTGATTGTTGTACATTTGTTTATCATCAGTTATTTGTTTATTGCTGGGACTGTTTGTTTGTCCTCAGATGTTTGTTTATTGTTGATTTTATTGATTGATTGTTGTACATTTGTTTGTCATCAGTTATTTGTTTATTGCTGACTTGTAAATACAGTTTATGATTATGTTTTCAGATACATAACAAGGGACATAACTGTATATCTTCTCTTAACCCTTTCGATGCTACATACTTTCTGGGGCTGAGCTAAAAATACTACTCTTTGTTTCTAGATCACAACGTGAATGTACGCCTATAGCAGTAAACAGTAGCAATGTATACGTGTTACCACTTCTTTAGCCCACAGAGGAGAGATAATAACAGACGTGTTAATGCGTATTTAGAAGTGAATGGGAAAACGTATTATCGTCCTTAGCAGCTAAAGGGTTAACTCCTCTGAAACATAAGATATCAACAAATTTCCTCCAACCAGATCTGTCTTGAGCAAGCTGCTTAGTTCTTTCCAGATCTTTCCTGTCTCTTCACTGTCTCTATCTACAGTTCAACACCATGTTTCTCTGAGTCGTCTCCTACTTCTCTTGTCTCTCAGATTCTATTTCAAAGCAGCATGTGAATGTCTGGTCGTCTGCATTCATAATGTATATCCCAACCACTTCCATCTCCTCTTTTTTATTTCCTCGTTGATATTGTTGATGCCTGTGCTCCGGGT
>JADZMA010001552.1:0-17508 GCA_020796225.1 Arion vulgaris
TAATTACTGAACTAGGGAAACAACATGGAACACAAGTGTACAAAATTTCCCTAAACCCAAATAATTAGTTAGGACCATCATCTCGGATGCTCTTTGATGCAGATGTCTCAATCTTCTTCTTTGAACGCTCCATATCGACCACTTGTTAACCCCTCTGTGTGATTTGTATGTGATTTGAGCCTAAGATCGATTGTACGTTGTGCCAGTTATGCGCCTACAAGTAGGTCAGCACATCCGATTTCTACGATACCTTTTATTTGATAGGGTAGCTTCCTATCCACTCATTGCCTCTCGACAACCTTGCACAGGTTTCAGTGGTACTATTCTTTGCTTCATTCGGACCCTGGCACCAAGATAACGAGGATGTCTCAATCATTAATAAAACATCATTCCGAGCTATATATAGACATTATTTTATTTCAATTTCTTTATCTTCTTGTCTCTAATCCTGTATTACCTCACCAGCCTAACGATTACCTAACGATTACCTAACGATTACTAACGATTACCTAACGATTACCTAACGATTACCTAACGATTACCTAACGATTACCTAACAAATACCTAACGATTACCTTGATTACCTAACGTTAAAAGATTTCTAGATCCGACTTGTTCTGCGCTTCATAAACATTTTTTCCTAGCCTCTGTTATCTCTGAGGTCTACCTTTTGCGTGAGCAACACCTTTGCTATCTACGGAATCAGAGTAAGATTGCTCTTTAAAGCGCACTGTCTATTGGTAATCTGCTCATGTGGCAAGCATTTAATTTGCTTCTTCATGATGAAGTTCAGTACTGATGTTGTACCCACATTTTTCCTGATCTCTTCATTTCTAAACCAGTCTCTTCTTGTTACTCCGTGCATTCTGTGTCGGCATTTCATCTCTGTCGTCCCGTTTTCTTCTATAATTTGATGTCAGCGTCCAGGTTTCGCACTGGTGGCATAATGTGGGAAGAAAGATTTTGTTGAACAATGCTCTATCCATCATTTTTAAGATTACAAACCTGAGTGGCTATAGTGGCCCTAATTTTGGATGTAATAAATAGAACCACTGTTACCTGCCACGCATGTCCTAAGAGTCTAAGAGGTTTTCCTGAAATCAAGCTGTGTCTTAAACGTGTAGAAGTCTGATACGTTTAGGGGTCTACCAAACCAATGTGCAACAGTATCACGTTCTTGGCAAAGATCAAACATATCACAAAGAGTGATTACAATTGGTCTTAAAGAACGAACACAAAGAAGAAGATGAAGTTTACAAATAAAGTGGCGTAGACAATGTTTCATAATTATATATTTACCATTTCGACATCATCACGATTCTTGTCAGCATTATCAACAGTATAAGCTGTTGCCGAGTTAAATGACCACAGTGTAGATATAAACACCATCAATAGGCATGGTGCTAATATCGTTAAACGTATACCAGCCATTATTAGAGATTTCTGGAAACAGCAATCTTCAATATACGTTCAGGTAATACGTTCAGACTGTACACTGTGCGTGCGAGTGCCATATAGCAGAACAAGTTACACTTTTATACCCCCCAAGGTTTGAATTAACATTCCAAGATATCCGCCCATGGGAGTGGTTAAAAGCTGACGCAATCGTTTACTCTTCTATTATTGGTTCAATTAACGTATGGTTGTGACTGCTAATATAATATTTAATTTAGATTTAGAACTAAATGATCAGCCTATCACTGTCAAATAATTTTGACAAAGAACCGTATTACTGCAAAATTAAACGATATCAAGGCGGGTTTATACATTTCAAACGTAAGCTGGAGCTTATACTTTCAAACGTAAGGCGGAGCTTATTTCTGTACACTAAGGTGAAACATACTTTAAACACAAAGTGACGTGTACCTTTCTACGCAGGTTTATTCATACTTTAGCGCAGATAAAACTTATTCCTTGGAACACTTGCATGCAGTATGAGTGGAGAAGAGCTAAGGAAGAGACACTGATGATGGATAGAACACACATTGAGGGGGTCTCTGAGGTTGAGTGGTTTAAGCCATTTGCCTTGTGGTCAGAATGTGTGGTTTGAATCGGACAGGGCCTTCTGTTCCAGTGCAGTTTTCCAGAGACCTCTAGGTATGTTGCCAGAGCTACAGGTTCGTGCTTTGTGCAATACTCTCCGCAGGTGGCGTGCCATTTCTGCGGAAAGGGACAACCATATGGGATAAAACCAGTGCAATGAAGTCATTCCTTCGACTTTAAACCCTTTTTATACCTTTGAACACAAGATGAAACTTATACCTTTGAACACAAGATGAAACTATATCTTTGAACAGAAACATACCTTTGAAAGAAACTATACCTTTGAACACAAGATGAAACTTATACCTTTAACACAGAGAAACTTATACCTTTGACACAGAGAACTTATACCTTTGAACAAGAGAAACTGATACCTTTAAATGGCAAACATCTGAAACAAAGTACTAATTTACTAATACAAACTGTGACGATAAATAGCAACGTTTCGACCAAGGCCTATAAATCAAACGATACACAGGAGTGACGATTTCACAGAACCTTACAAATGGACATTAAAGGGGAAACATTAAAACATTAATAAAAATCTGGGAATGTTTAAAAATAAGATAAACAATACCTTTAAACAAAAGATATAACATCCCTTTAAACTAAGATAAAACTTTTCCCTTTTAAGTAAAAGCATACCCAAATGTAAATAATAGCTCATCCTTAAATCAAGATGTCTTCTCCTTTAAAAACACTTAAATTACATTCAAACAAAAAAATTGATTAACTTTTTCCAATGGAGGACACCACATTAAAACCAAAACCCTAAATTAAACCTTTCCCCATTAGTAACTTTCTGGGGATTAATATTGGAAATATGAGCTGGGATTGAAGTTGGAAAGGCTGGGTTAAATTTAAGTATGGCTGGGTTAAAAATTTGAATGTGAGCTCGATTAAATTTTGGTGGTGCACTGGGATTGAATATTGGGTGAGTTTGGGATTGAAGATTTGAGTGTGAGCTTGGTTAATTTGGGTGTGGCTGGGATTGAAGGGGATTGGGAGAAGATGGGGTGTCGTTGGCATTGAATTAAATGCCCCGGGGGTTGAAGATTGAAGTTCCTTGAATTGAAGTTGGAGTGTTGCGGGGGTTCATTGGAGTGTGTGTTGGTTGAAAAATTGAAGTGTGAGCGGGGTTAAGATTGGAGTGGCCAAAAAAGAGAAACAACAGGTAATTGGTGGCTCGTCAATCAGAATTGAACTAGTAATCGTTTGGACGCGGGAATTTCAAAAGGGATCGGAAATCTGGATCGCCAAGTCAATAAAAATATTAAAACCTTAGTAAAGAAAAGGAAGGAGATCGTTCAAATTCAAACTCAAGACGGGAAAATACTTTCAAAGGAAAAAGACTCGACCATTGTTTGGGTGCTTCAATGGAAGCAAATAATGTAAACCCACCTACAGGGCATTTGGGGGCAATGGGGGGAAGCTACCCTAAAAAGCATGGAAATCGGGTGTGCTATCTATTGGTTAATGCCAAAAAAACAAACCCCTTAGGAAATTCAAACAAATCACACAAAAAGGTTTAATCTGTGGTCGAAAGGGTGTTAAAATAAAAAAACAAAAGCAAGACTTATCTCAAACTTCGCCAAAAGGAAAAAAATGTTTCTGCAAAACAAGTCTCACTTTTCCTTCAAAAAAAAAAACATCTTTAGACGCAAGGCGAAAGTATACCATTACACGCAAATGAAAAATACCATTAAACAAAGAAAAGATTATCCCTAAACTTTTGACTATATATTTAAACTAAAGGGGGGACTTATTTCCTAAAATTTAACACTGTTATTTTGTAAACCATGGGCCCCCTCTTACAAGACAAATTCAGTTGAACACTAAGAAATGGTTTAATAACGTTTTTATGAATGAAAACCCCCAAAACTTGTTTGTCATTTCAAAAACCAGTGTTTTCTTCTTCTTCTCTTACCCTTTTTTCTTAATAGAAGTGTTAAATGTGAAAGAGTGATCTTGTGTTCTTGTTTAAGGAATTTGTAGCTGATATTCATGTTCTGGTGTTCTTGATGCCATCGCTCCATCTTTTGCGTGGGCTTCTCTGGTTTTGCCGCTCATTCTCTACTTATTCTGTACAGCTCTCTGGTAGACAGTGAGGCATTATGATCAGTGTCCAAACCATTTAATCTGTTGTTCTTTATGAATTGCATGACTGGTTTCACATCGGTGCTCCCTTCCCAGCCTATTCAGCTCTAGTTTGTGTCTCTGTTGTCACACCTGCTGCTCTTCATTTCCATATCTCTGTCATTTATAATTTTCCCAACTCTCATTAGCTGTTGTTATTGGCCATGTTGTACTGGTAACATATTGTGATAAATCTATAAATTAGCTAGTTGTACTTGGTATCTGCTATGTGACAACAGTGGTGTGCTTTGCCCCCCGTACTTGGTTAGCTTTTTTGTGCACCGTTGCTGATTCGATATCGATGCCATCTACTGTGAATGTATCTAAATCTTGCCTCATTAATGTGTTCTCCTATGTCTATGTTCTGAATTTTATTGTAGGTTTCCAGTTGTCTACTTATTGCCATTATCTTTGTCTTTATTATATTTATTTTTATTGTACTCCTCACCCTTGACATTAGCACAAAGCTCAAATGGTTCTGGAGAGATTCTTCATTTTCTGCAATCAGTACTTGGTCATCTGCAAATAAAAGTTCTGAAATATTATTTTCTTTCTATTCTAACTACTCTACTTATGGCATGTCATGTATGTTATAAACAGCGATGGGGCGAGCACACATCCCTGTCTAACTCCTGAGTTTACTGTGAATGTTTTGATGTTCCGGCTTTTGTTCTTATGTAACTTTTATTTGAAATATATAAACTCTTGCAGACCTTGATCAGATGTTGCTGATTCCTATTATCTTGGGTATCTCATAGTTTGTTTCTATCGACTCTGTCGGACTTTCCTGATCTATAGATGCCACACATACAGATCTTATTACGTTCATTGCCCTTTCCACTTGGTTGTCTTAATGTGAATATTACTTCAATTTTAGTTTTCTATTTAGTCTGAAACCCAATATATTTAACACGAGTTGTTCTTCAATTGTTGGTCTTGATATTTTTCAATGATCTTAGCATACATTTTCATGAAGCTTAGCGTGATTCCCTATAGTTATTGCGTTTCCTTCTTGCTGCTATTTAAGCACTTTCCAAGTTGGTGTAAATTATTGCTGTTTAATCTGTTGTCCAATCTTAGAAGACAAGGTCCCAGGGCGCAGTGACCAAGAAGAGATGGCTACAAGATATTAAAAGAAACTATGAATACGACCATCGAGCAGTGGGTGGAGCTTCATGAGACAGAGTGAATTTCAGATGTGCCAAGAGCAGCGTCCATATAAAGGATACGCACCTTGATGATGATGCCCAATCTTCTGGTGTTTCTTGGTTCTTCCATGCGATTGGAAAGGATTCGTCTAACCCATTTTGCTGCCTCATCTTCAGCTGCTTGTTATTCTGCAAATCGTCATATCTGTGCCTGCCAGCGCAATGATTTAGGTGCCCAACTTTTATTTTTACTTCCTGTAAATAGTATTTTGAGTTCTAATTCCTCTATTTCATCCTCTGTATTATAGCAGTTTGTTCTCTCCCATAAGTTATATCACAATTAAGTAGCTCTTCAGTGGTTTCCTCTTTCTAATATTAATTTTTAGTATAGATAGGTTGTCCCTTTCTTTCGTCATTAAGAGACTGTGTTTGGGTTATTCTTTGTTGTGCTGCTCTTGTTCACAATATGCAGTGTTCTATCACTTTTAAAGCCAGCCCATTAAACAGGAATTTTTTCGATCTGAGCTAGTCTGCCTTATGTTACCGGAGTCATGTGTAGCTTATGCTCCATCTTGGTATTGAATCTCAGGCCTGTTCAATGATGCTCCTCTCCTAAGAAATAACCGATCGTCTGGGGAAGGGTTAGTTGATTGATTGATTGGACCATCGTATTTGCACTTCAGTGAATAACTATGTGCTCGATCTTTCTTATAATCAGCTCTCAGCGGTAGTGCACGATCTCCATGTGGCGATGGTCCCCGATATAATTTAGAAGATTGTGAAAATATTCTGTGGAATTTTATTAATTAATTTTCTAATTTTTTTGACAGACTTTCCAGCCTGTTCTTCTCAGGTTTGAGAGTCAATGGTTCTTTTACATGCTCCAGCAGACGCTGGACGCTACGTTTCTAGATAGGAATGGAACTCAATCTCAGCTACACAGGATCAGGGTCTCTGAAAAGATATGATGATTTATGGGGAGAGATCAGTGCATTTGGTATGAGAGGTAGGCATAACCTCTACGCCATAAGACACATGTGACCATGACTTATTTGAGTAAATGTATCTCCTTGTTTAGACTCTAAGTGTAGACAATAGTGTAGACTCTAAGTACTGGAGCTCTAAGTGTAGACTCTAAGTGTAGACAGTGTGAACTCAGTGTATAGCTCAGTGTAGACCTAAGTGTAGACTATAAGTGTAGACTCTAAGTGTAGACAATAAGTGTAGACTCAATAAGTGCAAACTCCAGGTGTAGACAACTAAAGTATAGACTAAAGTGGGCTCTGAAATTGTAGACTATAAGTGTAGACTCTGAGAGTGTAGACTATAAGTGTAGACAATAAGTGGGCTCAATAAGTGTAGACCTAATAAGTGAGACTATAAGCGTAGACTCTGAAGTAGAGAGACTAAATGTAGACCATCAACAGACTATAAACCACAGAAGAATTGCTTTACAACACAATATCTAACTCAACATTAAAACAATGCCACAGTACTTACAACACAATATCTAACACAAAAAAACCCTAGTACAAACAATGCTGCACAGAAGTACTTACAACACAATATCTAACACTAACCTACAAACAATGCAGAAATGATACCTACATCTCATTTAAAATATTCAATCTTTTTGGATAAGTCTCAATAAGTGTGCGCCAGGGCTCCCGAGGCAAGAATAGTACCACTGAGATCTAAGCAAGTCGTAGAGACAACTGATGGCAGGGATATCGAAGTTACCTAGTAAATAAAAGAGTTGCGAGGAAATTAGATACTGGCCTACTTGAAGCGCGCAACACAACACAGTACATTTCGTTTCTTATGGTAAGAAATCACATATGATACTGCCAGTGATTAACAGTGATCAATAAGGGCGTTCGAAGATCCGTCTGAGATTAAACCTTGTAAAGAATAAGGGCGTTCCGAGAGGGTAAATCTGAAGTTAAACGCAACAGCAAGATAAGGAGCGTTCGAAGATCAAATCTGGCGATTAAGCGGCGTAAATAACGAGGCGTTCCGGAGTCGATCTGAGTTAAACAACTTGCAGCCAAGGCTAAGAGGCGTTCGAGTCCGTCTGAGATTAAATATTTTAACAAATAAGGGCGTTCGAAGATCAAATCTGAGATTAAACGGCGAATGAGGCGTTCGAGATCGTCTAAGATTAAGCAACAGCAAAAACTCGACGTGGTTTGTAGCAGACTGAACAGAATGATTGCCGTGCAACTCACAAACCTGGTCTTTGTTTCCCAAGCGAGTCTTTGGTGTGAAAGTTAGGGCCCTTCCCTACAATTCCTAGATTATAGTTTTGCTGCGAGGAACTGATCGGATACTTTTCAAAGAGATCTATAATTTCAGTGTAGGCGGTCAGAGTTCCTGAGTCATAACTATCGGAGACGAACGATAAAACGTAGGATCCGTGTTTAATTTGAGCGTAAAAAGATCGCGGCAGTTCAAAATCGAGAAGTGTAGTCGGAAGCCGCTTCCGACAAAATTCATAAGAAAAGATTACAATTCTGCAACATTATCTTTAAAATTAAATCGAGGTTCTCGCCGATTACACTGAAACTCATCACTGTGGCTGAGGTCTACATGTGTTAAGCGATTAATTTTACCTTCTTGCTTAAAATTTGCAATGATGTGATCCACTATGATCAGTTATTAGTACTAGTCTCTGAAGTTGACCTCAATATCTATAATTTCCATTGGTACTGGTGAAGTTGAACATAATATCTATAATTTCCATTAGTACTGGTCTCCTAGAGTTGAACATAATATCTATAATTTCCATTAGTACTAGTCTCTGAAGTTGAACATAATATCTATAATTTCCATTCCATTCTAGCATTTTATTTATTAACTTGTGCAGGAACTATATGTAAAACTGAGATCCTGGCCCATGTTTCAGCTAACATCTGATCAATAGTTGTTTACCTGAAGGCTTGATAGTAACATATCTTTCAAACAGTAGTGCATCTTCTATATCTATGATCTGTGAAGGATGTGTTTTATTTTGTTGATCATATGTTGTGAGAGGGTGATTTTTGTTTGATCATATATTTATGTGAGATGTGTTTTCTGTTTGATCATATGTTGTGAGAGATGTATTTTTGTTTGATCATATGTTGTGTAGAGATGTGTACAGTATACATTGCCAAGGGAGATGTATTTTGTTTGATATATTATTATGAGATGTATTTTTGTTTGATCATATATTATGTAAAGATATGCTACAATTTGATCACTTGTTATAAAGAGAGATGTATTTTATTTGATCCTTGATTGCTAAAAGATGTATTTTGTTTGTCATATATTTGTGTGAAAGGATGTGCTTGTTTGATCATACGTTGTAGGAGGATATGTTTTGTTCCAATCCTTATATTTGTATGAAAGGATGTGTTTATTTGATCATACATTGAGAGAGATGTATTTGTTTGATATACATTGAGAGGAGTGTTTGTTTGATCATATATTTAGCAGAGAGGATGTATTCTATTTGTTCTATGTATTGTGAGAAGAGTGTGTTTTGTTTGATCATATGTTGTAGGGGATGTGTTTTGTTTACTGATCATATATTGTAGAAGAGGATGTGTTTTGTTTGATCATATATTTGTAGGAGGATGTGTTTTGTTTGATTATATGTTGTGAGGAGGATGTCTTTGTTTGATCATATGTTGTAGGAAGGATGTATTTTTTGTTTGATCATATGTTGTGAGAGGATGTGTTTTGTTTGATCACATACGTTGTGTGAAGGTGTGTTTATTGATCCATCATTGTAGGAAGATGTGTTTTGTTCCAGTCATATATTGTGTGAAGAGATGTATTTATTTAGTCATGTTGTGAGGAGAGATGTTTTATTTAATCCATACATTGTAAAGAGATGTATTTTGTTTGATCGCATTGTGAGATTTGTTTTATTGATCATATATTTGTGTAGAGATGTGTTTTGTGCAAATCATACATTTATGAGAGGATGTGTTTGTTTGTCCCATATATTGTAGAGAGATGTATTTTGTTTGATATATATTGTATGGAGAGATGTATTTTGTTTGATCATATGTTGTAGAAGAATGTATTTATTTGATCACTATGTTGTGAGAGGATGTGTTTTGTTTGATCATATATTGTAAGGAAGATGTGTTTGTGATCATACGTTGTGAGAGGATATTTGTTTGATCATACATTTGAGGATGTTTGTTTGATCATGTTGTAGGAAGATGTTTTGCCCAGTAGCCATTGTGAGGAGGATGTGTTTTATTACAAACCTCTATTCACATGTTCATGTAATTAGTTCAGTAACAATCAGGATCTCTTGTTTAACCACGTATTATGTACCGATTAATGTTTATTTTTGTTATTAAGCTGGCATTGAACCTCAGCATTTAAGTTAGTGGTCACTGGCACCAAGGTGATATCTTCTTCTTTTTCTTCTTTGTCGTCATACTGTTACCGGGTTGTCCCAGTGTTGCTTGTGGTTTTTATGTTTTTGTCCTACACTCTTCTGGTGGCCAGGTGATTGTTTATTTTATATCCTTTTTGAAAAGTTTTACTATAATAACCATCTTTTTCGTTGTCTATAACGCATTTGCGATGTTTTCCAAAATATTTATCATTTTAATTATCGTCGACCCACAGTATCCTTTATTAAAAAAAATTTTGCGATCCAGAGCACTTGAGCTTTTATCTGCTTCGGCTCGGTGTCATGGACATCGTAACCCTTCAGTTTATTGTACAATTTTACAAATCTGAGAATCTGCGGCTTTCTGCCAGTGCATCAGATCGCCTAAGTGATAATCACCCGTCGTCAACGTACTACAAACACGCTGGGCAGGCGGACAGTGTTCTGTCTCTTGACCACTTATATTCGTTTTGAACATATAGAAAGACAAGATAATCCTGGCAACACTCCGATGTAAAAAGTTGCGAGATCTGCCATATCATACATTTAGAGACCATACAAGTTAACTTTTTCAAGTGTTTGAGGTACGGTGATCGCCTCGTGCTTTAATGTCAGTTATTTAACCTCGTAGAGAGATATAACTATTCTGCCGCTAATCACGAGTCGATGTATGATGTGTTGCTGAAGGTGTGGTTGGGCGTTGCGCCATCAGGTGTGCAAGAGACGCGAGGTTCCAGATGTGGACAATCAAGTTTACCTGCATGCTTTATGAGATCTCTATGATGTTTGTTATTTACCCAGGTACATAGTTTGACCTCAGTACAGCACTCTCGGCTGATGGCGTTCATTTCTACCGATTAGGAAAGAGGTCATTAGAAACCTAGTACAATTCAGTCATTCTGCATTTAAACCATTGTGGTACAATCAATTGGATATAGTTATCGGAGATGGACGATAAATAGTATGTCCCTTCCAGGTAGAACACAGAAGAAACGTCCATATTGCTAGCGTGATTAAGTGGACGGTGGTTAAAAGCGACTCAAGGCATTAAAGAACTCGGTAAGGCTAAATTTGGCATATATGTCGACAACTTGGAGAATATTTAGCCAGGACAGATCAACCTAGCACCATATGACGTCGGTGCCCCCGTACAAGGCAATTAGAACCAGCACGGAGATCGTTTCAAAAAACGTCGAAATGAAGGCAGTAAAACTCCCCACAGGAGTACATTTACTTGCCACTGTAATAACATTTATCCCACATCAGTTCATCTACGCACACACAGATAACACCTTTGTATTCCCTTGGATAAAAATTGTAATTGTATGCCATGATGATTCAGCATCAAATCAGACAGAAAAATATATGCATGGGCTAAAAACTAATATACATTCTTGCGATCCTTTCCCCAATTTTTTCCAGAGCACTTTGTAGACCTCTGCATTGCCTCTGAGATCATACACTGCCCATCCAAGGCCTCAGATTATTTTTGCCGTCGAAACCACAAGGGTGGCACCTAGTCGAGGCTCGAGGTCATGCACTGCCAAGTAGGGCCTCTGAGATCAAGCAAACAGGAAGCCCAGATCATGCCCACCATCCAAGGCCTCTGAGATCAAACTACCATTCAGAGGCCTCTGAGATCAAGCCACCCATGCATCAGGAGCTGAGATCAACACTGCTCGTCAAGCCTCTGAGTCAAACACTACATCCAGGGCCTCACAGAGATCGCCACTGCCAAATAGGCCTCTGAGATCACTTTGGCATCAGACCTCAGATCGCCTGCCATCCAGGCCTGCAAGTCACTTCACTGCAATCAAGACCTCTGAGATCCAAACACCTTGTCAAGCCTCTGAATCCATTTTTCCATCAAGGCCTCTGAAAGTCAGCACACAGTCAAGGCTCTGAGATCTACTTTACCGTCAAGACCTCTAAGTGTCCTGCATCAGAGATATTCTTGTGTTAAGAAAGACATTTATCTACTTTCATCTTTGAACACTTCTTTATATATTACTTATTAACTACGCCATTGTACTTGTTGCTGCTTGTTGCTTTCCGCCATTAACCACCATGCCTTATTAACGCATTAACCATGACCCAACACTTATTAACCGCCCGTGCCTCTTTGTGGTATATGTGACCCCAAACCCAAGGTGATTGCGCATTGCCAACTATCGCGCTTTTGTTATGCCGGAGTAGCATCCTGGAGGTCGCCCTCAATCGTACTCTTACGACCTTTTGTACCTTAGTCACGCGAATCTTATAAATCTTACCTGCTCCCCTTGCAGGTGCATAGTACAGCAAGCGTTGATCCTATTCTTCTAAATGCCATCAAGATAGTAATATCATTCAATCAAACACATAATCTACGTTCTCTCCCGAGCAGTCACCATCATCAATAAGCCAGTCTTGTAGCGTACTCTTATTAATAAATATTATTATTATTTCTGTATATAATACGTTTAACAGAACATCTTGTATAAAATATGATGTCCTATTACAATAATATTAGAATGTATTTTAATACCATAAGCTTACTTCATCTATCTGAACATCTGCCGTTTATATATTTGTTTGTTTGTTCTTGTGCTTGATTTCACACAGTGATTTATTATTTATAAATTAAGTTGAAAATGAATCCCAACATTGATGTATTACTGACATATTGTCTAGCTTCTGTGTGAATGATTATTATGTCAACTGTGTTTTATATGTTGATTAATTGTTTGATTTTATTCAGGTAAAAAATGATGATCATGAGATCAAACAATAATATTGCAGTGCTGGATCGGAACTATTAAAGCAAAACAAAATATATGTATTTTAGAGATACTAATACAATCTAATAGCGCCATGCGGCTGATATTGACAACAGTCTCAGATGTGGCTGCTGCACCATCTCTGGTGTGTAAAGTGCGGACTGTAGATTTCAATCCTAGAACCACAATCCCCTACAACGGGTGGGGCAGCATAGTCAAAGTTAGACATTATCGTATTGTGTTCTGTCTTTTTAGTGCAGCTCCGTTTTCATTGCCTCAACGGCGATGGTTTCAGCTTTGTAGGTTCACTCGCATTATTGTGCGATTTGTTTGACGATCTTGCGCAAGAGATACCCAACATGTGGCAGTGTCACCGTTGTAACAACATGACCCTTACATCATGTGACCAGCAGCGTCATGAAATATAGATGTACGGTGATTTCTATGCAGAAGGGCCATGTGCGTTAAGTTGGGAATATCAGGTTATGAGAGCAATAAAAAAATATAGTTTGATAATTTTCCCCTGTGGCCTCCAGAAAGCCACCTTCTTGCAGTTTTAAGTCCTTAGGATGTTAGAAATATCAAACAATTGAGATAGTTCATATTCAGATCTAATATATCTTATATATATATATATATATATATATATATATTGTATATATATATATATATATAAGAGTACTAAGGAAAAGAAACATCATGTGACTTTGTGAACTAAAGTCTTTGCAGTTTGAAGTTAAAATCATGCGTCCTATAGTTACATGGACATGTTGTGGACATAAATGAGTTGACAGCTCAGTAAAGTCTGTCCTGTAGTTGCCAATTTATGTTATTGTAATCTGTACTATAGTTGCATGAGACCTTAATGTGGTATTGTCATACCTATAGTTGCCAAGTTTAACATTGGCGTCATCCTTCACCATAGTTACTTAGAACTGTGTTTGTCCATCTGTCCTATAGTTCATAGAACTGTATTATTGTCATCCTATAGTTGCCAGACTGTATTGACGTCTAATCCATTTCTGGTACTTAGAACTGTATTCGGCATACGTCTGTCCTATAGTTACCTAGCTCTGTTGGCGGTACCGTATCCTATGTTGCCAGAACTGTATTGACGTATCTATCACACCATTTTTATTGACGATCTATCAATGAACGACAACCCAACTCTGATAGAATATTGACTACAGTAAATGACCAGAGACGAACACGTTGCCAGTTGCCCGGATATATTGTCTCATGAAAGAATGTCACTACCAACATCAATAAAATTGGTAGCCAGCAGAGTAGAACGAATAGCAATTACGCTATTTGTCTTAACATTTGATGTTTGATCTTACCGTGATTTATTTATTGTTGACTTTGTAAGGGAGAACTAATTCGTTTACATTTATAGTATCGACATGATATGATGTTTTGTTAGGGGATGATAACTGTTTTTGCGATGTTATCGTATGCCACAAAGGAGTGTCTGATGTTATTTATACATTCTTGTGACATTATCAATGTGTACTTAAATTTGTCTGTCTGATAACTTATTACATCCTTTTACTATTAACTTAGTAACATACAACAGCTTACACCTGTAGTTTGTTGGTAATTTTAACTATAGCAACAATATAATATACAGTGACTGTTAGGAAACGTGATTATGTGCCCAGTGAGTGAAGGTTCATTTTGTGTAATAACAATGTATTGCTGGGTGTTAATTCCATTATTCTTGTGTCTCTATCTACTGATAGATAATACAGAAGAAGAGAGAAAGAAAGAAGAGAAAAGAGAGAGAGAAGAGAGAAAATATCAGAAAGAAAGAGAGAGAAGAGAAGAGAGATAGAAGAAAAAAAGAGCGAAAGAAAGAAGAGAGAGAGAGAGAAAGAAGATGAAATAAACCTTTTCAACTTATTTCATACTATTTATATATTTTAAGAGATTATATTTAACTTGGATTAATTTTCTTTTTTTGATCCAGAAGCACGTGAAGTTTTCGGCTCTTGTATCGGTACCATAGACAACGTAACATCGACTTCGTGCCATGGACATCGTAACCCCCTTCGGCTTGTTACCATGGGTGTCGTAACCCCCTTCGGCTCCGGTGCCCGCGGCATCGTAACCTTCGACTCGGTGTCGCGACATCATGGCCGCTTCGACTCGGTGTGCCGGCGCTCGCTGACGCCTTCGACTCCCAGTTACTGCGCCGACTCCTCGTAACCCTTCCCGGCTCAGTGCCATGACTTGTGCCCTTCGACCGGTGTCATGACATCGTAACGCTCGACTTGGTGCCATGGACGCCATGGCCCCTTCGGCTCCGGTGCCGGCATTGTGGCGCCTTCGGTTCATTTACGGAGCACCGTAAATCTGGAGAGAACTTTGGCCTATTCAGCAGTCCATGGAGGTCATTCACCTCTAGAAAGGCACTCTGTCACTCAATCTTCCAACACTTTTCCACAAAGCTGCCTGGGCGAGACAGACACGCTGGGGACTGAAGCAGTGTCTCTGTCAACCTAAGAACAGTATTGTTCGACAACATTGATCGTGTATGCTAGCACACATGCACATTTCTTACGGAGAATCTAAATTTGGTAGTTCTTTATCTTACTGCAGGGCATATGCCCTCGTCTTCTCTTGCTTGCTCAAGATGCTCGATTTCTACCTCAACAAATCCATCAGCGTCAAGATTTAACACATAGTTGATGTTGATTACTCAGTCTTTCGCATATTTTGGTATGTTGTTCTTTTCAGTGCAAATATCATCATCACTCTCAGGCTTTAGTCAGCAAGTTCACAATCTTGACTCTTCTGAAAATCTCTATTAATGCATGAATGTCATTCAGTTCATTTGGCATCTGATACACCGTAGCCATGCAAGCCAATCCTCAACCATCACAAAATTGTTCCTATCAGGTCATACAGCCAATCCTAAGCCGAAGACTACCTTTCGCGCCTTTTATATCATTATTGCATGTCTAGTGTTGCTGTATGTGCAGTGTTCCTAGCATGTCACAGTGTTCCCTATATCTGATGTTCTACTAACATATCACAGTGTTTCCTAGCATCACAGATGTTTACTAGTATGCAGTGTTTCCCTAGCATGTTACAGTGTTCCTAGCATGTCACAGTGTTCCTAGCATGTCACAGTGTTCCTAGCATGTCACAGTGTTCCACCATGTCACAGTGCTCCAAGCATGGCACAGTGTTACTATTCTTTGCTTCATGTGGTTCCTAACCTTTGGACTTTCATCTGTCATTATTTCATTGTAAGGTTTACCATATGTTTCTAGATAACATTTCAAACATTTGATATACAACGTTTTCATTTGTTCTAGATAGTATTATGGTATTTGTATATAAGTTTACTATATGTTCTGATAACATTTCAGAAGCATTTGATATACAAGGTTTACTATATGTTCTAGATAACATTTCAAGCATTTGATATACAAGGTTTACCATATGTTCTAGATAAAATTTCAAACATTTGTTATCAAGTACTATATTTCTGATCTGCTTTGCTCAGCATTTTGATATACAAAGTTACCATATATTTCTAGATAACATTTTCCAAACATTTTGATATACAAAGTTGCTATATGTTATCGATAACATTTCAAGCGTTTGATAAACATTTGCTCATCTACATATCATTCAGTATCAAGCAGCTTTAATGTTTAACACAATAATCAGATCATATACAATGCTGCAGTGTAACCCGTAGATGTGGTAATAACTTTCTTATTGTTTTATGTATTTCCAGGTATTATGTATTATTCGTTTGTTTACAGTGTACGCTATTTGTCAGGTAATGTCCGTTGTTAGTTTGAACTGATCAGGGTCTAAAAACGCAGATTAACTTCATTGCACTATGGGGTTCTATATATCTCAGTCATCTCAGCAAACGACACATAACCCGTTGATAATGTAACATAAGCACAAGCTCATGGCTCAGCAGCAACCCTAAGATCTCTGGAAAAAATATAATTGAATACTAATAGTGCAGTTCGTATTTAAACAGAATAAATCTACACATTGGATGTGCTATTTTAAACGAAGAAAATCTACATATTGGATGTTTATTTTAAACAGAAGAAATTTACACATTAGATATATTATTTATTTAAATTGAATAAATCTACACATTGGATGTACTTTATTTAAACAGAAGAAATCTACATTGGATGTATATTTAGAAGCAGAAGAAATCTGCATTGGATATGCTATTAAACTAGATAAATCTACACATTGGATGTGCTGTTGTTAAACAGAATAAATCTACATTGGATGTATTAACAGAAGAAATCTGCATTGGATGTTCTGTTTAAACAGAAGAAATCTACTACATTCAGATGCCACTATTTAAACAGAAATCTACATATTGGATGTGCTATTTAAACAGAAGAAATCTACATATTGGATGTAACCTATTTGACAGAAGAAATCTACATTGGATGTGCTATTTAAACTGAATAAATCACACATTGGATGCTATTTAAACAGAAAGAAAAATGGATGTGCTATTTTAAACTACAGATAAATCTACACATTGGATGTACTATTTAAGCAGAAGAAATCTACACATTGGTATAATGCTGAGCCCCAGGCTGAAGAAATCTACATTGGATGTGCTATTTAAACTAGATAAATCTACACATTGGATGTGCTATTTAAACAGAAAAATCTACACATTGGATTTTTATTTAAACTACCACAACAATTCAAAAGCTGAATAACTTATTAATAATTTCACCAATTATAATAGAAACTGAACTGAAAAAAAACTAATATAAATGTTATATATATAAAAACAATATATTATTATCTATAAAAACTAATATAAATGTTATATATATAAAATAATATAAATGTTATATATATATAAACTAAAATATAAATATTATATATATATATAATGCGCTATATATGTGTCGCAGCCATAACTGTTATTTGATAATATTACGCAAACTTTCTATATTTATATATGATAGTGGCCTCTGACTAATTTGAGTTTCAAGATTGAGCAAAGAAAGCAATATTA
>JADZMA010001553.1:0-17505 GCA_020796225.1 Arion vulgaris
ACACTCTTATATTACACATAGAATATAAAGAATGCCCGGAGAATGACCAGTATCATTTATGTTGACATGAAGTTAAGAGTAAATGTCCGGAGAGTGACCACTGTCAGATGTCAGACATAGCGTTAAAAGAGAATGTCCGGAGAGTGGCAAAGACCATCATCATTTATATTATACATAGAATTAACCCTTAACCATTGGGATAATGGGATTTCCATCATTTATGATCGATGCAACATGCTTATTTAAGTGGCCATAATTTTGTATCCATTTTGCATTTAAGTTGGTAACATTTATGTTATCTAATACAGAACATATGATAATCTAATAAAAAATATAAAAAAATTAATTATATGTTTTTTAGATGTCTATTCTCGTTGACTGGAGCACACCTCATTTCCCACTTGCCATTTTGTAGAAACGTCCAAATTGTTCCAGCCAGAAATCCCAAAATATGTGATAAAATAGATTCTAATAACTCAGATTACTGTCCTGATAAAGACACCAGTGATTCTTGAAGTATCTATGCTTGGGTCAGATGAACATTCTATGCCTGTGTCACTTTAGTATGTTTGCAAGATGCCCGATAACTTTTTCCCTGATTAGTTTGTCTATCAAATATCATTGCGTAATCATATTTTTGTTCAATAATATCTTTTACTTGCAAGGTTTAGAAATTATATACCTATTTAATGTTTATGTATGATACTATAAGTGTTAGTTATTTATGGACTGCTTACGAGACCAATTCGGCATCATTTTCTCTTGAAGGCCATATTTATTGACTTTTTCCTTTACAATATGAAAATATTATAAATTTCATTACTGTCTTTCATATTTTCCAAACATGTTTAAATTCATATATGTTTTGCAAATATGAAGACTTTACAAGACTGTAATAAAAGATTCCATTATATTCGTCATACTTATTTTTTCCTTCTTTGTGACTGTAAAAAAATTTGTCATTTGTAGAATAATCTATTTTTAGACTTTTCATAAGTAGGTCACGGATATCATAAATTACATCACACTTATGTTAAAACCACATATCCTGATAGACCATCCAATTAGCTTTCCAACCATATATAACATGCCTATTTTCAATGCAAAGAACTTGTATGGTTGCTAAATATAGAGCAGGGCATCAAAAATATAGAAAAAACCTTAAAAACTGCCAATGGTTACGAGTTAAGAAAGTTTCCAGAGAGTGTCAGTATCATTTATGTGAGATATAGAGTTAGGAATGTCCGGAGAGTGACCATTCAAATTTATTTTTCTCATAGACTTCCTTCTTAAGCCCCTACTATTGCTGTATGATACGCCACTGTGTTTATATCGCTTTCAATCTTGATACTGTTTACAGTAGTTGGATAACGATTGAGGTCCTCTTGTAGCACATGATCAGTCCTGCCGAATCCGACAGCTTATATGGAATCCCTGCAACGTCATCTGTGTTATTTGTGTTGTTTTGTTCCATGTCTTTCTAACAGTATACTAATGTTTTATAGACAACCTGTCTATAAAATGCATAAATATAGACAACACATGCTGGGAATCCCTGACGCAAGATCGCCAAATGTGGCGCTGTAACAACACAAGAAGTGCTCGCATAGCTGAGAATCGTCGTGCCGTTGAGGCACAGAAAAAACGAGCCGCGCGAAAAAAACATAGCACACAACACCTAAATGTCTAACCTTGATAATGTATGCCAAAACTGTGGTAGGGGATTGTGTTCTAGGATTAGACGCTACAGTCACCTCTGCGCACACCAGAGGTGCAGCAGCACACATCTGCTGCTGTTGTCATCATCGCTTGCGATGGACGGCAATTGTTTCTACCATTCGTTCAATGTTTTATTCATATCTTTCCTCCATTTGTTCAATGTTTTATTCATATCTTTCCTCCATTTGTTCAATGTTTTATTCATATCTTTCCTCCATTTGTTCAATGTTTTATTCATATCTTTCCTCCATTTGTTCAGTGTTTTATTCATATCTTTCCTCCATTTGTTCAATGTTTTATTCATATCTTTCCTCCATTTGTTCAATGTTTTATTCATATCTTTCCTCCATTTGTTCAGTGTTTTATTCATATCTTTCCTCCATTTGTTCAATGTTTTATTCATATCTTTCCTCCATTTGTTCAATGTTTTATTCATATCTTTCCTCCATTTGTTCAATGTTTTATTCATATCTTTTACTCCATTTGTTCAATGTTTTATTTATATCTTTCCTCCATTTGTTCAATGTTTTATTCATATCTTTCCTCCATTTGTTCAGTGTTTTATTCATATCTTTCCTCCATTTGTTCAATGTTTTATTCATATCTTTCCTCCATTTGTTCAATGTTTTATTCATATCTTTCCTCCATTTGTTCAATGTTTTATTTATATCTTTCCTCCATTTGTTCAATGTTTTATTCATATCTTTCCTCCATTTGTTCAATATTTTATTCATATCTTTCCTCCATTTGTTCAGTGTTTTATTCATATCTTTCCTCCATTTGTTCAATGTTTTATTCATATCTTTCCTCCATTTGTTCAATGTTTTATTTATATCTTTCCTCCATTTGTTCAATGTTTTATTCATATCTTTCCTCCATTTGTTCAATGTTTTATTCATATCTTTCCTCCATTTGTTCAATGTTTTATTCATATCTTTCCTCCATTTGTTCAATGTTTTATTCATATCTTTCCTCCATTTGTTCAGTGTTTTATTCATATCTTTCCTCCATTTGTTCAATGTTTTATTCATATCTTTCCTCCATTTGTTCAATGTTTTATTCATATCTTTCCTTCATTTGTTCAGTGTTTTATTCATATCTTTCCTCCATTTGTTCAATGTTTTATTCATATCTTTCCTCCATTTGTTCAATGTTTTATTCATATCTTTCCTTCATTTGTTCAATGTTTTATTTATATCTTTCCTCCATTTGTTCAATGTTTTATTTATATCTTTCCTCCATTTGTTCAATGTTTTATTTATATCTTTCCTCCATTTGTTCAATGTTTTATTTATATCTTTCCTCCATTTGTTCAGTGTTTTATTCATATCTTTCCTCCATTTGTTCAATGTTTTATTCATATCTTTCCTCCATTTGTTCAATGTTTTATTTATATCTTTCCTCCATTTGTTCAATGTTTTATTCATATCTTTCCTCCATTTGTTCAGTGTTTTATTCATATCTATCCTCCATTTGTTCAATGTTTTATTCATATCTTTCCTCCATTTGTTCAATATTTTATTCATATCTTTCCTCCATTTGTTCAATGTTTTATTTATATCTTTCCTCCATTTGTTCAGTGTTTTATTCATATCTTTCATCCATTTGTTCAATGTTTTATTCATATCTTTCCTCTATTTGTTCAATGTTTTATTCATATCTTTCCTCCATTTGTTCAATGTTTTATTCTATCTTTCCTCCATTTGTTCAATGTTTTATTCATATCTTTCCTCCATTTGTTCAGTGTTTTATTCATATCTTTCCTCCATTTGTTCAATGTTTTATTCATATCTTTCCTCCATTTGTTCAATGTTTTATTCATATCTTTCCTCCATTTGTTCAATGTTTTATTCATATCTTTCCTCCATTTGTTCAATGTTTTATTTATATCTTTCCTCCATTTGTTCAATGTTTTATTCATATCTTTCCTCCATTTGTTCAATGTTTTATTCATATCTTTCATCCATTTGTTCAATGTTTTATTCATATCTTTCCTCCATTTGTTCAATGTTTTATTCATATCTTTCCTCCATTTGTTCAATGTTTTATTCATATCTTTCCTCCATTTGTTCAATATTTTATTCATATCTTTCCTCCATTTGTTCAATATTTTATTCATATCTTTCCTCCATTTGTTCAATGTTTTATTTATATCTTTCCTCCATTTGTTCAATGTTTTATTCATATCTTTCCTCCATTTGTTCAATGTTTTATTCATATCTTTCCTCCATTTGTTCAATGTTTTATTCATATCTTTCCTCCATTTGTTCAATGTTTTATTCATATCTTTCCTCCATTTGTTCAGTGTTTTATTCATATCTTTCCTCCATTTGTTCAATGTTTTATTCATATCTTTCCTCCATTTGTTCAATGTTTTATTCATATCTTTCCTTCATTTGTTCAGTGTTTTATTCATATCTTTCCTCCATTTGTTCAATGTTTTATTCATATCTTTCCTCCATTTGTTCAATGTTTTATTCATATCTTTCCTTCATTTGTTCAATGTTTTATTTATATCTTTCCTCCATTTGTTCAATGTTTTATTTATATCTTTCCTCCATTTGTTCAATGTTTTATTTATATCTTTCCTCCATTTGTTCAATGTTTTATTTATATCTTTCCTCCATTTGTTCAGTGTTTTATTCATATCTTTCCTCCATTTGTTCAATGTTTTATTCATATCTTTCCTCCATTTGTTCAATGTTTTATTTATATCTTTCCTCCATTTGTTCAATGTTTTATTCATATCTTTCCTCCATTTGTTCAGTGTTTTATTCATATCTATCCTCCATTTGTTCAATGTTTTATTCATATCTTTCCTCCATTTGTTCAATATTTTATTCATATCTTTCCTCCATTTGTTCAATGTTTTATTTATATCTTTCCTCCATTTGTTCAGTGTTTTATTCATATCTTTCATCCATTTGTTCAATGTTTTATTCATATCTTTCCTCTATTTGTTCAATGTTTTATTCATATCTTTCCTCCATTTGTTCAATGTTTTATTCATATCTTTCCTCCATTTGTTCAATGTTTTATTCATATCTTTCCTCCATTTGTTCAGTGTTTTATTCATATCTTTCCTCCATTTGTTCAATGTTTTATTCATATCTTTCCTCCATTTGTTCAATGTTTTATTCATATCTTTCCTCCATTTGTTCAATGTTTTATTCATATCTTTCCTCCATTTGTTCAATGTTTTATTTATATCTTTCCTCCATTTGTTCAATGTTTTATTCATATCTTTCCTCCATTTGTTCAATGTTTTATTCATATCTTTCCTCCATTTGTTCAATGTTTTATTCATATCTTTCCTCCATTTGTTCAATGTTTTATTCATATCTTTCCTCCATTTGTTCAATGTTTTATTCATATCTTTCCTCCATTTGTTCAATATTTTATTCATATCTTTCCTCCATTTGTTCAATATTTTATTCATATCTTTCCTCCATTTGTTCAATGGTTTATTCATATCTTTCCTCCATTTGTTCAATGTTTTATTTGTGTTTTTCTATCCATCACATGTTCAGTGTTTTACATACTTCTTTCCATCCTTAATTTAGAACACTCAATGCTCCACCACATGTTCTTCTCATGGCAATGTCACACCTTCTTTTCAGGAAGTCGACACCTTCTTCTCGCGAAGTACCTCACGTTTTTCTCAAGAAATACCACACCTTCTTCTCGGAAAATTCACACTTCTCAGAGAAATATCACACCTTCTGGAAAATTCCACACCTTCTCAGAAAATATCACACCTTCTGGGAAAATTTCACACCTTCTCAGAGAAATATCACACCTTCTTCTAGGGAAAATTCAACACCTTTTTCTCGGGAAATTCACACCTTCTTCTCGGGAAAATGCCACACTTTCTCCTCTGAAAAATACCACACCTGTATTGGAAAACAGGACCTCTGAAAACAGAACTATTGCAGAAGATGTAAGTATTATTTCTTAGGCTGTGTTGTTTCTTTTTCTGACTTTTGTTATCCATGTTTGCTTATTATTATTGTTACTGTTATAATTAACTCATCATTTAAAAATGCAGAGAATATAATGTAGATACTCTTTTTCACCCTTAGGGCAATATGTTCATAACCAAAGCCTTCTAAGCCCTCTATCAACACCATCTTTTCCAGATCTCTCCATTCTCTTGCATTCCGTCTCCAACTTCAATCCCCAGGTGTTCCTGTGTCTTCCCTTACATCTATTGCAGTGGGGATTCCATCGGAGAGCCTGTCTCGTGATGCTGTGAGGAGGTTTCCTCGGTGTGTGTCCTATCCATCGTCACCTTCTGTCCCTTATCTCTTGCTCCACTTATCTTTGTCCTGCTCTACCCCAAAGTTCCTTGTTTGTGGTCCTGTCATACCATCTTCTTTATAGATTACTCAAAATATACTTGAGAGAGAGAGAGAGAGAACGACAGAAAGAAAGAAAATATGAAGAAGTATGACATGGTATTGATGTAAAACAGAATAATTTGTGGACATTGATGAAAGAAATGAGTTTTTTATGACATTTATAACATATTATAAAATCAGAATACGGTTAACGGATGGCAGCTGTGAGAATATGTAAGGATACATCAGCTGTGAGAATATGTGAGGATATATCAGCTGTGAGAATATGTCAGGATACGTCAGCTGTGATAATATGTCAGGATCGTCAGCTGGAGAATATGTCAGGATACGTCAGCTGTGAGAATATGTCAGGACACGTCAGCTGTGATAATATGTCAGGATACGTCAGCTGTGAGAATTTGTCAGGATACGTCAGCTGTGAGAATATGTTAGGATACGTCAGCTGTGAGAATATGTGAGGATACATCAGCTGTGAGAATATGTCAGGATACGTCAGCTGTGAGAATATGTTAGGATACGTCAGCTGTGAGAATATGTCAGGATACGTCAGCTGTGAGAATTTGTCAGGATACGTCAGCTGTGAGAATATGTTAGGATATGTCAGCTGTGAGAATATGTCAGGATACGTCAGCTGTGAGAATTTGTCAGGATACGTCAGCTGTGAGAATATGTTAGGATACGTCAGCTGTGAGAATATGTCAGGATACGTCAGCTGTGATAATATGTGAGGTTACATCAGCTGTGAGAATTTGTCAGGATACGTCAGCTGTGAGAATATGTCAGGATACGTCAGCTGTGATAATATGTGAGGTTACATCAGCTGTGAGAATATGTCAGGATACGTCAGCTGTGAGAATATGTCAGGATACGTCAGCTGTGAGAATATGCGAGGATACGTCAGCTATGATAATATGTCAGGATACATCAGCTGTGAGAATATGTCAGGATACGTCAGCTGTGAGAATATGTCAGGATACATCAGCTGTGAGAATATGTCAGGATACGTCAGCTGTGAGAATATGTGAGGATACGTCAGCTGTGAGAATATGTGAGGATACGTCAGCTGTGAGAATATGTGAGGATACGTCAGCTGTCTTAGATTTAAGATATCTAGACATGCAAAAATGACAAGAAGAGACAAACATAGAAATGACGAAATCGGAAGAAGACTGGATGTGAAACCAGTCATGTAATTCATAAAAAAAACAGATTAAATTGGTTTGACACCTTACAAGAATGATGGTATTGACTACCACAGAGAGTCATACTGGAAAAAGTATAACGAGTACAAAGCAAGAGGAAGACCATGCAAAAGAAGGGATGTCAGAATCAATAACAGCCTTAAGAAAATGAATAACAGCTTACAAAGTGACCTAGAACAAGCACAGGCAAGATCTATACCTCCCCCTTCATCTTCAATACTTCTATAAAGAAGTAAATGGTGGTGGAAGAGAAGGCAGAAGAAGTCATGCAAGGCTGCATTTTGTCTACATATATGATTACCATACAAGACAATATAGTCAAACAAGTCTTCATTCTGCCCACATATATCTTTAATATACGCACCAAAAGTTATCAAGCAAGATGTAAAAGAAAGCGGTGGCAAAGAAAAAGTTGATACTTTTGTAAGCAGAGTGAAAGAAATATGTGAACCTAGATATGCTAATATAGTTGAACAAAGCAGTGCATGAAATATGTGAACCTAGACTAGATAGAATACTAAGAGCATGCATATTCCCAATGGTAGCGTTAGGTGTGAGCACGGACATTTAATAAGGCCGTGGAAAAAACATATATGTGCTTTTGAATATAAGTGTTACAGAAGAGTCCTACGTATATCTTGGACAGAGAACAAATAGATCTATCCAGAAAGAACTCAGAATCAAAGAAAACTGGCTGATGCTACAAATACGAAAGAGAAAATTAAGATATTTTGGACATATAAAAATACATGAAGCGCTGGAGAAGACCATCATGGAAGGAGGCAGAGATGAAAAGAAGAGATGCAGAGATGAGGCAGAGAGGAGGCAAACTGAGGCAAAGAGAAGAAGAGGAAGACCACGGAGAAGATGGATTCAGGATTTAACTGATGGTTTGAACATGACGGCTGCAGAGGCAGGGCATCTGGCCTATGAAAGAGAGAAGTTCCGGAGGACTGTTGGGGTGGCAAAGTTCTGCTCAGGACAAGCTATTTGTTGATGATGATGAGACTAGATCAAAGTTGAATGGGCAATAAAAAGCTTGAATATGGGAAAATCACCAGGATGTGATAATATTTCAGCAGAGTTTATCAAAGCAGGAGTAGAGCAAAGCATAAAAATATATCATGCAATATGCAATAAGGAATGGGAAACAGGAATATGGCCAAAGGAATGGAAAAGATCAATATTTATTCAATACCTAAAAGGGAGACGCAAAATGTCTACCAACTATAGAACAGTGGCATTGATTAGCAACGCAAGTAAAATCTTATTAAAAATTATTATGGGAAGACTGTATAGGAAAATGGAAAAAAATATCAACATAACACAAGCTGGGTTTGGATCGAACAGAGGTACATGTGACCATATATTTAACATGAGAACAATCATAGAAAAATTGTGAGAGTATAATGTAAATCTGTACTCATGCTTTATTGACTACTCAAAGGCATTTGATTGTGTAGAGCATCAGGAATTGTGGAAGATTATGGGAGAAATGGGATTTCAATTACATTTAATACAGATCATAAAAGAACTATATAGTGATCAAATGGCGGCTGTAAGAACGTGTGATGATACATCAGATTGGTTTGACATAAGGCAGGAGTCAGACAAGGCTGCATTTTGTCGCCTTGTCTGTTTAACATATATGCAGAAAACATCATGAGGAATGTTACAGAAGATAGAGGAAAAGAACAATACGATCCTTTTATAATCGGAGGAAGAGAAATACCTGAACTACGATACGCTGACGATACAGTGTTACTGTCAACTCACAAAAATGGATTGAGAAATTATTAGGAGAAGTGAAAGATAAAGCGAAAAACAAAATCTATATCTCAATGTGGCAAAAACAAAAATAATGACAACAGATAAAAGCGAGACATGACAAAGATATTTTTATAAACGAGAGAAAGTAGAAAATGTGAACAGTTTTGAATATCTTGGTTCATTGCTAACAACAGAGCGAAATTGGATGAAGGAAATTAAAAAGAAGAACAAGCATGGAATTGCAAAAAATTAAACAACTAAAACAGTATGGAACGGAACTGATACAAAAACAAAGATCAGAATACAAAGAGCATGTATATTCCCAGTGGTAACGTATGGGTGTGAAGCAAGGACATTTAATAGAGCAGGGGAAAAACATATATGTGCTTTTGAATATAAGTGTTACAGAAGAGTCCTCCGTATATTTTGAACAGAGTAGAGAACAAATAGATCTATCCAGAAAGATCTCAGAATCAAAGAAAACTGGCTGATGCTACAAATACGAAAGAGAAATTGAGATATTTTGGACATAAAAATACATGAAGCGCTGGAGAAGACCATCATGGAAGGAGGCATACCGACAAAGAGAAGAAGAGAAAGACCACGGAGAAGATGGATTCAGGATTTAACTGATGGTTTGAACATGACGGCTGCAGAGGCATGACATCTGATCTATGAGAGAGAGAAATTTCGGAGGACTGTTGGGGTGGCAAAGTTCTGCTCAGGACAAGCTATTTGATGATGGTGAGACTAGATATGCTAATATAGTTGAACAAAGCAGTGAATGAAATATGTGAACTTAGACTAGATATGCTGATACAGTTGAACAAAGCAATGAATGAAATATGTGAACCTAGACTAGATATGCTAATGTAGCTGAACAAAGCAATGAATGAAATATGTGAACCTAGATATGCTAATACAGTTGAACAAAGCAAGGAATGAAATAGCTCCATATATATGGTTTTTGATGTTGATAAGGAATTTGCTAGTATGTGCAAGGAATCTCTATGGAAGATACTACATCCTTACGGAATGTCAACAAAAATGGTTAATGTTATTACTGCAGTCTCAGAGCACTCCTCCATAGAATGAGGTCTCAGAGCACACCTCCATAGAATGAGGTCTCAGAGCACACCTTCATAGAATGAGGTCTCAGAGCACACCTCCATAGAATGGGTCTCAAGAGCACACCTCCATAGAATGAGGTCTCAGAGCACACCTCCATAGAATGAGTTTCAGAGCACCCCTTCATAGAATGGGTCTCAAAGCACACCTCCATTGAGTAGGTCTCAGAGCACTCCTCCATAGAATGAGGTCTCAGAGCACACCTCCATAGAATGGATCTCAGAGCACACCTCCATAGAGTAGGTCTGAGAGCACTCCTCCATAAAATGAGGTCTCAGAGCACACCTCCATAGAATGAGGTCTCAGAGCACTCCTCGTAGAATGAGGTCTCAGAGCACTCCCCCATAGAGTAGGTCTCAGAGCACTCCCCCATAGAGTAGGTCTCAGAGCAATCCTCCATAGAACAGGTCTCAGAGCACTCCTCCATAGAATGAGGTCTCAGGGCACACCTCCATAGAATGGGTCTCAGAGCACACCTCCATAGAATGTGTCTCAGAGCACACCTCCATAGAATGAGTTTCAGAGCACCCCTTCATAGAATGGGGTCTCAGGGCACACCTCCATAGAACAGGTCTCAGAGCACTCCTCCATAGAATGGGTCTCAAAGCACACCTCCATAGAATGGGTCTCAGAGCACTCCTCCATAGAACGGGTCTCAGGGACTCGGCTGCTTGCACCTCTTGCTGCTTGCATCATAGCAGTCCCCAAAGCACATCCTGCAAGTCTGCCCTAGCCTGAGCAGTGTGAAAATGGAAATCTGGCCAACAGAAACAACCCTACAAAACAAACTATGGTGCACCGATGAAAGCCTCAAGCGCACCGCCCTGTTTATGACACATACCGGAGTAGTTGCATAGCAGAACCTGAATGTAGAAGAAAAAGGTTAGTGTTATTAAAACATTATACGCAAACTTTCAGTGTCAAGTAGTTTGCAATAGCCATCTGGCAGAGGGCTTCAAAGTCAAAACAGGAGTTAAATAAGGATGTATTCTTTCACTACTGTTGTATAACCATGTCACTGGCTGATGAGAGAGAGACCATAAAGAAAAACAGTAGAGGCATTCGATGTACGCTGACCTTAGTAATGGAAAATTTGGATTATGCAGACGATATTAATCTTTTTGCAAGTCGATACGAGGATGCTCAAATCAAAATAGATTAACTTTCCATTACAGCTCAAACAATAGGGCTCAAAATTAATATTGAAAATACGAAAGTATTAAGGAAAAACACAAAAATCACAAACAGAATGGTTAGTAAATTAATAAGTGCAACTAATTAACTCTTGTGCACGTAGGATGTTAATTGAGATATTTGACGATGGCCCTGAAAAGGACCTGGGTGGTGTGACGATGGCCCTGAAAAGGACCTGGGTGGTGTGAGTCGAGAAGGCGTGTGTTCATTATGGATATGAGTTAACTGGAGCTTGCATATGTGGCATGTGTTCATTCTGGAGGCCAAAAAGCAACAATGTCGCCAAGAATGGCGTTGAAGGCGTCAATACCTGCGGATAAATACCGCCGTCGCCACATAAATTCACACAAGTAGGACTCTAGCAGATGCCTGCGAGTTCCATTGCGCCTCTTGTTTTACTCCTTTGCTGATCTCCACAGACGTTCAATGTGCTGTGTATGTGCACTGATTGGATCAACAAAGTTCCTGGAGTGGTTAACTGTCAGATGATCATATCCAACAATATTTGCCACTCCGTTATAGGCACGCCATTGGTCGGATACAATAGTAGTACCGGGACTAATTAATGTGTGCCTGAATGATTGGTAGTAGAGTTGCTGCTGTTCTATCGGCAACACAGAACATGAAGCATTCTCTGGTCTCACGACATATACCACCAAATACCCACTGTGGGAAAAAGTTTTCCTACGTGATTTTTCGCCTAGTGAATAGGCTCTCATCAATGGTATTTGGCCCTCCTATTACAGCAGGGTTTAGAAGGAGTTTATTGGCGCATACCTCCCGGAGGTAATTAGACCAATCAATAGTAGAACTTTTCGACATGTCTAACTCCTGACAATATTTTATATTTGCCAATTTGTTACACCAACAGTATATAAATAGAATTATCTGCCTATATGTTAGACGGGAACTTTGTAACCAAGTTCCAGTCCTGAGAGGTATATCTTGCCGACAAGTGGTTCTCCGGCACCGCCAGCGATCAACACACAGCCATTCTTCTTGCCTAAAGATAACGTCATATCACGGTTATTTGAACACACACCCTACCAGTATGCTGCTATGCAACACCCCATGTGTCTGAAGAAAAGCAACGCACCTTGCCTTGTCTTCAGTCAGGGCTGATAGTGCAATGAAATTCATGATATACAATAATATGTTAAATTGTTAATAAATTGTTAAATTCTAATAGTGCAAATAATTGACAGTGCTTGCAATATATGGATTGACAGTTCTTGCCTTGAACAACTGAAACTGGCGCAAATACTAGAATGGATAATGCCTGACCGGAAAACGCTTATAACGGCGAATAGTAATGTCGAATACAATACTAACGAATACTAGCTACTAACGAATACAATCTAAATTGATCGACATATCTAAAAATAGCCGCAATTGCTACCAAATTTGTAACTGGTTTACCTGCCCTAAAATGGACCATCCAACGACCTCCACCGACGCGTCACGACAGATCTAAAAATAGCCACATCCGCTTGTTTGGGGTTGTATAAAAGACTAGTACCAGATTAACTTTCCATTACAGCTCAAACAATAGGGCTCAAAATTAATATTGAAAATACGAAATTATTAAGGAAAAACAAAAAAATCAGAACACTCAATTATGTTACAAATTGAAATCATAGAGAAATGTCTAGACTTTTTATACCTGGGAAGCACAGCATTACAGGATGGTAATTCTGGAGAGGATATTATTGACAAAATGAAGAAAAAAAAGTCAAACTTTGCCATGCTAAAAAAAAAATAGAGAGCCAAAAAATGTCAGTCTTAAAACAAAACTTTAAAAAACAGAGGCAGTGTTCTGGGAGTGTTATTGTACAGTAGTGAGTGCTGGAAAATGACTCACAACATCATACACAAGATGGAGACATTACCCAAAAATGCTATAGAAGAATCCTGCAAATATATTGGTCAAATACGATAGAAAATGAAGAGTTTTTAAAACAAACTTTGCATCATTGGAGACTATCATTAAAAGACAAAGATAGAGGCGGATTGATCATGTATGTTGTATGCCAGTAGGGACATTGGATAAGACAGATCTCCGATAAACAGCGGGTGGGAAAGGAAAAATTGGACTTCCAAATGAAACATGGGGAAGGAATGGTGGAAAGCGAATTGAAAGATTGTGGCCTGACGTTGAAAACAATTAGTACAAAGGCGACAGAATGGCAGCAATGAAAATCTTTTGTGGAAACTTGATGTGTCAACTTGGACACGAGGAGGATATAGATATAGATAGACATGCAGATAACACTGTGCTAAATGGAAATTGAGAAATTAAACATGGCAGGTAAGGAAGGGCAGTTAAGATAAATGGCATCTCAGAAAGAAAGTTTTAAAAACACAAATATCTCAAAATGATCAAACCAAAGATAATCATAACTAATAAATGAAATGCATAAACTGATAAATTTATCGAAGGAGAAATATTGAAGATGAAGACTAAGTTATCATTTCTTGGTTAATTGATAATTAGAAATAAAGATTTGATGATGGAAATTAAACAAATGTCACACAAAAACATTAACAACTAAAAATCTCTGTTAAGTGAATAAAGCATAGCAATGAACTCCGTTGAACAGAGCAAATATAGCAACAATATTTGCTGAATATAGCAAATATAGCAACAATATTTGTTGAGTATAGCAAATATATCAACAATCTTTGTTGAAAAGAGTAAATACAGCAACAATATTTATTGAGTAGAGCAAATATAGCAACAATATTTGTTGAGTATAGCAAATATAGCAGCAATATTTATTGAGTAGAGCAAAAATAGCAACAATCTTTGTTGAGTAGAGAAAATATAGCAAGGATTCAGGATGAAAGTGACAGTTGTCCTATGAGAGAGAGAAAAGTTCCAAAGGAATGTTAAGGTAGCAAAGTTCTACTTAAGACAAGCTATTGAATGATGATATATGTTAGAAAATAAATTTGGAAGGGATGCTATGATGGCAAAGTTCTCAACGGAATAAGCTACCAAATGACAATGAGAGAACATAGATTATGTGATGTGACAATATAGATTATATGATGTGACAACATAGATTATATAATGTGACAATATAGATTATATGATGTGGCAACATAGATTATATGATGTGACAGCATAGATTATGTAATGTGACAATATAGATTATGTAATGTGACAATATAGATTATGTGATGTGACAATATAGATTATATGATGTGACAATATAGATTTTATGATGTGACAACATAGATTATGTAATGTGACAATATAGATTATATGATGTGACAACATAGATTATGTAATGTGACAATATAGATTATGTGATGTGACAATATAGATTATATGATGTGACAACATAGATTATATGATGTGACAATATAGATTTTATGATGTGACAACATAGATTATGTAATGTGACAATATAGATTATATGATGTGACAACATAGATTATGTAATGTGACAATATAGATTATATGATGTGACAATATAGATTATATGATGTGACAACATAGATTATATGATGTGACAGCATAGATTATATGATGTGACAATATAGATTATATGATGTGACAACATAGATTATATGATGTGACAAGATAGATTATATGATGTGACAGCATAGATTATATGATGTGACAAGATAGATTATATGATGTGACAGCATAGATTATGTAAACTGCTATCCAAACACAGAACAGTTGACAGAACAATCTACTGCCCAAACACAGACCAGTTTACAAAATTAGCTACTACCCAAACACAGAACAGTTGACAGGATTAGCTACTACCCAAACACAGAACAGTTGACAGGATTAGCTACTACCCAAACACAGAACAGTTGACAGTACATGCTACTACCCAAATACAGAACAGTTAACAAAACAGGTCACTACCCAAACACAGAACAGTTGACATAACAGGTGACTACCCAAACACAGGACAGTTGACAGGACAGGCTACTAGCAAACACAGAGCAGTTGACAGGATAGGCTACTACCCAAATACAGAATATACATGTTACTATTTTGTTTTACAATTTCAATACAGCAGTAAAGATTAATGTACTATCTTTTCTTTACAATTTCACTACAGCAGCAAAATGTGCACTATTTCTGTGATTCATCTCGAGAAAATCTTGTGTACATCAATGCTAACAGCAGCCTAGTTCTCCATGAGTCCAAATTATGGTAGAGGTACTTATGACAACAACCAAAATTGCAATTTGGTTCTGAGGTCAGGATCTGATCCTTTAATTGTCAGCATCTATTTCACGTAAGTAAACATATAATCTCTTGAGTTACTTGTCATTGTCCAGAATGTTCTCATGAAAGTTCTTTTATTTAATACTAATGATATTTTGAAGAAAATAACAGGAATCCATATAATTAGAGGTTAAGAAGTGAAAGTGGTGATGGGTAGAACATATACTTAGGAAACAATAAATCAACATCACCACATATTTACTTGACTGGAACTCACAGGGAAGGAAATGAAACTTATTTTCTTATGACATTATAGTAAATATAAAACCTCAATCTAAATTAGAAAACATTTAATTGCATAATTGGAATAAATGAGAAGATTTCGCTTATGTCTTTATAACAGATTGCTCATGTATGTCAGGAACTATGTGAGATATTAATAGCAGCAAGTGGCATATGAGATTTCTGCAGAGAGGGTCAGAGCCATATCGGGAACCCGGTGTAATGAACTCAATCCTTCACCTTTAAACCCTTTAGACCCTTTCAATGATCTTTAACAAATTCTCCAAATGAGAATCTGTTATCACCGTTGCAGATGGAGAAGGTTTGCATGTATGGTGGGAAACACTGGTAAAAACGAAAACAGACCTTCACTCAAAAAGAAGTCAGATGTGCCATACCAGCGCCCTGTTTAAAGCTGAATTCATTGCAAAAACGATAACATGCTGCCCACTTTCAGTTGACATGCCTAAAGTCATAGCTTGTTTTCAAATGACTTTCAAATGACTTTATATGACATTATAACTCATGAACTAATTGAGTCTCTGTCTGCAAACTAACATGTATATGTACAACTATCAGTATTTAAAAAAGAATAGGTCACATATTGTTTCTTGGGTAGTGGCATAGCTTGTCTTGAACAAAGTTTTGAGTTAACTGTGGACTAATAGTGGTTATCCTAAGACTGGACCTATCCAAGCATTACATGTGAACTAAAAGTGGTTGTCCTAAGACTGGACCTAGCCAAGAGTTCAATGTGGACTCACAGTGGTTATTCTAAGACTGGACCTAGCCCAAGAGTTCAATGAGGACACAGTAGTTGTCCTAAAACTGGACCTAGCCAAGAGTTCAATGTGGACTCACAGTGGTTGTTCTAAGACTGGACCTAGCCAAGAGTTCAATGTGGACTCACAGTGGTTGTCCTAAGACTGGATCTAGCCAAGAGTTGCATGTGGACTCACAGTGGTTGTTCTAAGGCTTCGCCCAGTTGAACAGTTTAATATTGAAGATTAATTAGTTCTGAAACATTAGAATATAACTTGATTTCCTAGAAATATTCTATTTTCAGAAACTTTACACTTGAAGGGCAGCAAACCTGTTATTATGATTCTTTTTGCTTTGCTGGATTCACTGCATGTGGAACATGGCCAACTGGGAGAACATATCAGTATATACTTCCTGAGTACACTTCTTCCACATTTTTTTTCAAATCAGATGGTTCTATCACTTTTGCTGGTTTTGAGGTAATCGGTGTGCAAGTTGAAATCTAAAAATGAATTTACTGTGACAAAAAATTAGTCTTCTATGGATTTATTTATTCTGTTTTATTGATCACCATCACTGCACGTCGAACAAATTAGTCCATAAGTGCTCTGATCTCTCCCTCAGTATGTCCATCAGCGTGTGGCGACTAACGACACCGGTTCTTTGTTAGTTTACAATTCTTCTTTGTCTGCCAGCATAGCGTTCTTGTCGATTGATAGATTGATAGAAGATGATGACTAGATGGATAGGAGATAATGTGTAGATGAAGATGATGGATAGTTGGATAGAAAATGATAAATAAATGGATAGAAGCTGATGAATAGATGGATAGAAGATGATGGTTAAATGGATAGCAAATGATGAATATCTGGATAGAGGATGATGGATAGAA
>JADZMA010001554.1:0-17501 GCA_020796225.1 Arion vulgaris
TTTTTTAACAATGGGGGGGATCACATTTTTGGACAAACGTGAGAACATATGGGGTAGGAAGGTATCACTACTAAATAGTTCTTTACCTGGTTTCTTGTATACTGTGGTACAGATGACCCATATGTGCTTGGGATCAAAGGCGCATTGGAACAACACAGCGCCAGGATTAGTGAGCTGGATACAGGTTGACTGGGGATAGTTAAAGGCTGACGGAGAGGAAACCCATTAAATGCTGGTTGAAATCGGACACGTCGCCGAAGGACATGCACTAGAGTTCCAAATGGTACTGAAGATTGTAACGTAAAACAAGCGTTCGTTGAAAGGTTGTTTATATCTCACAAAAGAATGATCAAATGGCTAAAAAGAACGATAAAGATATATATATATATATAAGAGAGAGAGAGAGAGTGAGATGTGTTTCTTTGGAACTGCGGGTATAGTATTAATGACACTTTTGCATTGTAACTTCAAACTCATTAGAAATGTTATATCAATGTTTGTTTTGAAAAGTCAACAATATGACCCAATAGCCTCACACTAATTTCGATATACCCCTTTTAACTGAAAGTCCGTATCGCACTTATGACGTCATTTAATTACCATGTTCAAGCCCGAGTCTATTTGGTGCTTGGAAAATGCAAGAATTGTTAAAAAACCATGGATTTCGTCCTGAAGTCGCTATTTTTGTCATCAATGTATTAAATGGCTGTAAACATGAGTTTTCTTCAACCATGCCAATGGACGCGTTAAATATATAGCACAAAAAAGGAAACTTCTAGATGGTATGATTGTTTGAATGGCAGAAAATATTTTAGCATCGGGAACATGTGAGTCTACATGCAAGTTTCGTTATTTAATCAAATGGTTACAAAGATACACAATTTTTATCTGTGGGCATGACAAGTTGAACGGACTATAGTAGTGAACCAAGATATTCAAAATTGTTAACATTTTCTACTTTTTCGTCGTTGATAAAATTATCTATTGTCATGTTCGTTTTATCTGTTGTCATTTTGTTTTGTTTTTGCCACATTGAAATATATATTTTTTTTTACTTTTTTATCTTTCACTTCTCCTAATAATATATCAATCCATTTTTGTGATGTTCCCAGTAACATTGTATCGTAAGCGTATCGTAGTTCAGGTATTTCTCTTCCTCCGATTATAACAGGATCGTATTGCTCTTTTCCGATATCTTCTGTAACATTCCTCATGATGTTTTATGTATATATGGCGACAGAATGCAACCTTGTCTGATTCCCTTCCCTATGTCAAACCGCTCTGATGTATCATCACCTGTTCTTACAGCCGCCATTTGATCACTTTAATGTCCTCTTATGATCTGTATTAAAGGTAATGGAAATTCCATTTATCCCATACTTTTCCACAATTCCTGATGTTCTACACAATGAAATGCCTTTGATTAGTCAATAAAGCATGAGTATAGATCTACATTATACTTTCTAGATTTTTCTATGATTGTTATCATGTTAAATATATGGTCACGTGTGCCTCTGTTCTCCTAAACCCAGCTTGTGTTATGTTGATGTTTTCTTCTTTTTTTCCTATACAATATTCCCATAGTAATTTTTAATAAGATTCAAGTTGCGGTGCTTATCAATGCAACTGTTCTACAGCTGATAAATATTTTGGTGTCTCCCTTTTTATGTATTGGGATAGATAAATATTGTTCTGTTCCATTCCTTTCGCCATATTTCTGTTTCCGTACCTTTTTGCATATTTCCTGATACATGTGTATGCTTTGCTCTTCTCCTACTTTGATAAACTCTGCTGAGATATTATCACATCCTGGTGATTTTCCAAGTAAACAATGAAAACTCCAATGTGTAGAGAGCTACGAATATCGGGACTCATAATTAACAATAACGGGGACAGCTCCAAAGAGATCTCAAGAAGACTGACAATAGCATTCAAGAAGTTAAACACAATGAAGAACATGTGACAAAGCATCAGCATAATACTAAAATTAAAAATATTGAGAGCATGCATTTTCCCATTGGTTAATTATGGGTGTGAATCATGGACTATTACACAAAAATTAAGAACGAAATCCAGTCCTTCGAAACTAAATGCTACAGAAAGATCATACGAATACCATGGACAAAAAAAAGAAAGAACACTGATGTCATGAAAGAACTAAATGTTAAAGAACATTGGCTGATAAACAACATACTATACAGAAAAATTACATACTTTGGTCATATCAAGCGTCACGATGGCATGGAAAGAACAATTCTAGAGAGCAGGGTCCCATAACGCAGAGGCAGACCAAGAAGAAGATGGCTACAATATATTAAATAAACCATGAACATGACCATCGACGAAGTAGGTGAACTGGCAAGAGACAGAGTTAATTTCAGATGTGCTGCAAAGAGAGCAATGTCCTATAAAGGATACGCACCTTGATGATGATGGTGATTTTACCACGACGCATGAAAACCTATTAGCGAAAAATGCAGAGAATGCAATGTAGACCTGCATGCATGATTTATAGACTATATCAAGGCTGTCGACCATATACAACCCCAGAGAATGGGGAACATCATGAAGTGCATGCATTTTCTAACACACATAATACAACTCATAGAATCTATATACCATGAACAACAGGCAGCCATTAAAATAGGAGGTGAAATAGCTGAATGATTCCAGATTCAAAAAGAGGTAAGGCAGGGATATATCCTGTCCCCATACTTATTCAATATTTATGCGGACAAAATTATGAAGAATGTAAAGTACGATGCCAATTATTTAATTATGACCATTTCACTATAGGTGGCAAACAATACAAGAGCTTGGATATGCAGACGATACAATATTATTATTCATCCAAAGAGTGTTTCCCTAAACCTAATCATGACGACTAAGAAACATAGCGAAGACCAACATCAATACTTGTGAACACAAATTTAAAAAAATGTCAACTGACAAAGCAAAAGGCTCACCTAACATCCAAAGAAACAATGAAGATCTTCAATGTGTAAGCAGTTACAAATACCCGTGCTCAATAGTCAACACTACCAGCAACTGCCAAAGAGATATCAAGAATATTGGCACATCATGGGGAAATTTAAACACTATGAAGAACATATGGCAAGCACAAACAAATAATACAATACAAAATACTGCGAACATGAATGTGTCAGGTGACTACATATTGTTGGGAATCATGTACCGTTACACAAACAACAAGTACGAAAATACAGCTCTTCGAAAACAATGCTACAGAAAGATGCTATGAATAACATAAACATAAAAAAGGAAGAACACTGATATCCTGAAAGAACTGAATGTCAAAGACAATTGGCTGAAAAACAATTTACTTCTCAGAAAAAGTAGATACTTTGGTCACATCAAGCGTCATGATTGCCTGGAGAGAACAATACTAGAGGGCAGGGTCCCAGTACACAGAAGCAGACCAAGAAGAAGATGGCTACAACATATTAAAGAAACCATGAATATGACCATCGACGAAGTATGTGGACTGACTAGAGACAGAGTGAATTTCAGATGCGCTGTAAAGAGAACAACGTCCTATATAATACACACACCTTGATGATGACTTTATTACAAATGAAATTAATTACTGGCTAATATAATATGTATTTGTCATATTATTGTTAGTGTCAAGTATCCGAGGCTAATATATCTATTCAGTCTAGTATTTAATTTAAACAATAGTTTCAAATTTTTACTCCGATTCTTGTAGGTAATGTCATATAAAACACTAACATTTATGTAATTACATAGAAGGCAAATAGTCATTTTTGAACAGTATGTATTGTATAATCTTTGCTGAACATTGTTTATCATCGATTCACACTAAATACTATGTACATTCCAGAAATGAAATGTCAGTAAAATACAAATAATACAACACTGCTAAGAAATAATTATTTGGTGAAGTTTCTGCTCAAACATCTAAACTCTGACATTACAAGACTTTCACGAACTCAACAATCTCAGTCAACACAACTTTATTTCAAATTCTAACAAATTAAATAGTATCTTACTCTTCTGACAAATATATGACATTTTTCGTTAAAATTATAGTTTTACTTTGCTACTTCAGAACAACATATGAAATATGAAAGTACCCATATTAGCTTCATTATTTAGTTTTAAAATTTAGTTTCCATATTGCTGTAGCTGATACATTTGTTACATACACAAATATATTGACACAATGTATTAATATATCCGTGACTCTTCATAATCTGTCAGAAATACGACGATTGTATGAATCTCGATTCGGGAAAGGATAACTGACTGGGGATAGATGATGCAAATAATATAAACAGTTTATGTAATCTAAAACCAACTAAATAAAAAATGGAGTCATCCAAAGATGTATTAGGTATAAGTTATCAGTCAGTCATAATCTATACATGGGTTGTGTTCAGTGTGTTGTGTCAGATAATTAACATATTTGAATCATTACAAATATTATCAATATCGTCTGCTTTGCAAGCAAGGTTTCAAAGATTCAGTCAACATCAGTTTGTTAGGTAACATTTTGTGACAACAATAAGTTTAACGTTTTTTTTTCAATTACTTATTGCATTAAAGTTGCTACATTTTGAACACAAAAGAAGAACTGACTTGCTGTCTCCTTCTCTTCCACCATTTACTTTTTATATAAGTTTGTGGGAGAGAGGGGATGGGAAGGGGTGAAGGTATTTTGTGCGTTTGTTCTAAGGTACTTTGTAAAGCTGTTATTCACTTTCTTAAGAATATTCTTGATGCCGTCGACCCATTGTTTGCGTAGTCGTCCTCTTGCTGTGTCCTCCCTATACTGTTTCAGTGAATCTCTTATGTGATATACGATACGATGATATTTTTTGGCAAGTTTTCAAACCATTTAATCTGTTATTCTTTCACGAATTGAATGACTGTTTTCACATCCAGTCTATTATTTTTTTTGTTTTGCTTATTGTCAGTTCTTCAGATGTTCTAAGGCACCTAATCTCCGCTGTTATTGTTTTTCACTCATTAGCTGCTCTTTTTGGCCATGTTTGCACTCATAACTAGTGTTTCGCAGAACATAGCGTTATACGCTTTGCTTTAGTTTTTAGCTGTTTCTCTTTCTGTGACAAGAGTGGTTTCAACTGCATCACTACCTGGTTAGCTTTTGTGCATCGATTGCTGATTTCCTTATCGATGCTTCCGTCTGCACTGAAAATTATTCTTACGTATTTTGACTCATTGTTTTGTTCAATATCTATATTCTGGAGTTTTATTGTAAATGCTTTCTGTTTCTCTGCTTGACGGCATTGTTTCTGTTATTATTACTTGTATTCTCATGTTGTAGTCCCCCTCTTGACGTAACTAAGCACAAATGGTTCTGGAAAGATTCTTTGTTTTCTACAATCAGTACTTGTAGGCTACTAATAACAATTATGGAATAATATTTTCCTTTTTTTTTCTTTACTTTTGTTGTCCATGTATGCTGTGAGCAACAGTGCGGGGAGTGCGCATTATTGTTTTACTAATGATTTGTCTATGAATGTCTTTAATGATTCAGCAGTGGTTCTCATGTAATTTTTACTTGAAACGTCTATTCTCTTGCAGACTTTGATGAGATGTTTATTGATTTCATATTTTCTTCAATAATCCTATAGCTTGTTTATGTCGACTTGTCGAAGGCCTTTTAATTCCAATGTTATATATATATATATATATATACTGAAGCACATTAATAATACACCACCTGTATAATCCAGGAACAGAGTGTGAAATGTAAATATAAGTGTTTACAAGCTTACATATTTTGAATCCTTATTCATTTTCCTTTCAATGCATGATGGTAATTGATTTGTACATTTGATTGTTATGAAATTATTTGCATTTTGTGCAGGAAAGGGGAGAACACCAAAATGCAACCAGTAAAAAAAAATCATTCACACTATCCTCAGTATCTGGTATGTCCACCGTGTGCTTGCAAACACGCTTGGCAGCGGCTTCACATGAAATGCTCAAGTCTGTAAAGGAAATTATGTGGAATCAAGTCCCATCCACGTATAAGAGCATCTTCCAGCTGTTGCAGATTAGCTGCCGGGCGTACCTGTAGACTCTGCCTCCAAGCTCGTCCCAGAGATGTTCTATAGGGGACATGTCTGGTGATAAGGCAGGCCAATCAATTGTCACAATGTTCTGCTGCTCTAGATATTGCTGTGTTAAGCGTGCGGTGTGCACACGTGCGTTATCCTGCTAGAGAAGCTGCAGGTCTGGATAATTTCTGAACGCAGGAGCAACCAATGCATCCAGAGCCTCATCTCGATATGTCATAGCATTAACATGTGCACGGAAGACGTGAAGAGGCAAGCGATGGGGAAAACTGAATCCTTCCCAAATGTGAATACTACCACCTCCAAATAGGTTGTGCTGACGAGCACAGCAATCTGCAAAGCGCTCTTCACACCGTCGCCAAACCCGGGCACACGTTCATCAGCAAAGGATAGGTTGAATCTGCTCTCGTCTGTGAATAGGACATCATCCCACTGCATTCTAGTCCATCTGACATGTTGTTCTGCCCATTGCAGGCGCTGCTGACGATGTCTGTGAGTCAAGTTTGGCCCAACATAATATCGTCTTGCAGTAAGACCTGTATCTCTAAGTCGTCGTATGACTGTCATTCGAGAGAATTGCCCACGTCTACCCACTATTGCTGTTGCGGTTCGACTTGCCGGGAGAGAACGATTCCTTAGGTGACTGAGCACAATATGGCGATCTTGCACAGGGGTAGTAATCGTGTTTGGCCACTCCGACTATATACTGGGCACTGCCAGTGGCTCCGTAACGTTCATTGAGACGTACAAGCAGTGCTGTGGTGGCACTCATCCTTCTGGCAATGACCTCGAGCTCATTCCGGTACACAACATACCAATGGCTCGTTGGCGGTCATTTTCCGATATTTTAAGCCTTATTCAATTCAACTTCAAGCATGTAACATACAATTTCATTTTGCAATCACAATTTGCAAATATTTAAAGTAACAAACATCGTGTTGTTAATATTTAGTGACAGACAATTCAAATTCCAGACAAAGGTTATAGATATCAAATTACGTACAAGTCATAGAACATAAAGTTACGTTATCCAATTTCATCTTTCAAAGAATCATGGTAGACATCCAAACTCTATAAAACATAATTTGTCTAAAGTTAACTCAGTCTCTAGCACGGACTTTTACTTAACACCAGTTCCTAAAACAGAGGCTCTAATTTAAACTTATTTTAATCTTTTATCACTTGCACAATGCTATACTGTTTGTATCACTTTGTTCGTTTCCTATATGATGAAACCGAATTTAAAAAACCCTTTCTCCAAGGCCTTTTTTTCTCACTGACTCCTGAATTGGTGCTCTCCTATTGGCAGTGTGTGTCGTGTTGTTTGTTATTAGTGTGTTGGATGTATATATGTTGGAAAAGTCGTGCGTTGTATTGGCAATTACCTTGTTTAGCGTTGTTTCTGCACACCCATACGAGTAGCCTGAACTCTGCCAGCATTGTTAGTATTCCTTGTTGATTGCTAGAATCTGCATGAGGGATTATATTAAGCATGATGGCTTTGTACATGTCTACTTTTGTTTTTGTGAGTGTGTTTATTTGCTGTTCTATGAGACATCTGGTCCTGTGATTGTATTGCATAAGTAAATATGTGGTCCTCTGTTTCTGGCACATTTGTTGTGCATAGTTGACAGTTATTTTTATGGGTTGTGATTGTCCTCTTTTTTTTATTATTAGGAAATGCTGAAAAGCAATCTGTACATGATTTCTTTTGCTTTTGGGGATGTTTGTGTTTTATGCAGATTTTTGAATGGTTCTGTGAAGTCTTGTATGAATAGGTTGTATCCCCGTTTAATTATAGCTTGTAGCGATGGCTCCTGTTTACTGATTAAGTGGTTATAAATGTTGTTGGAGTGCTTTTTTTATTAGGGGTTCATTATCTTTTATATATGTTATCCTTGATAGAACGGGGGCATTGTCCAAAGTGATGAGGTGATGTATGCTGTATTGCATGAGTCTGTGAGACGTAATCCGATGTAGTAGTGTGCCAAAGGATAATCTTCTGGTTGTGTGATTATGTCGTTTATGATCGGATGCCTGTGTTTGTATTTTGGTGTTGATATCATGGAGTGCGATGCCCCGTTCTCTTACTTTTATATGTCTTTGTTTTAATCGCGTGTAATGTATTTTTAAAGATGAACTTCCTTATGTGTCCATATATTGTACGCATTACCGGTGGAGGGATGTCTATTATATTTGTTATGTATAACAGTTTGGGTACAACCAAGGTGTTTATGATAACACTTCTACCAAATATCGTCAGTTTCTTGTATTGGTATTTCTGAATAATGTCCTGAGCATGTCCTGTCAAGTTCTGCCACATAGTTCTGTATGTGCGGTTAGGTGAGCATGAGAAATTGATGCCGTATATCGTTATTTTGTTTATATGTGGGAGGTCGGGAGTGATGTCTTGTTTGTTTTTCCATTTCCCAATCCCATTATGCTCGATTTTTGTCTATTTATTTTGCGCCACTTTCTAGTCCGTAGTCACAGAAATTATGAAAGATTTTGTTATGGAAGATTTGTTTTGAGGAAAAAATATCGGGCATCTGCATAGACAATTAGTTTCCTTTCCTCTCCTGGGATAAAAGTGCCCTTTATGTCTGGGTCTTGCCTTATTTTTTGAAGAATTGGTTCTAGGACGAGGACAAATAATAGTGGGGACAATGGACATCCCTGTCTGACTGATCTATTAATTTTAAATGGTTTAGTTATGGAGTGGTTGATTAGAATTTGGCTTTCCCGGGTTTGGGGTAAATAATTTTATCCACTGAGTAGTAGGGACCTATGTTGCAGTTTTGAATTACTTTTATGTAAAAATTATGGGATACTCTATCAAAGGCTTCTCAAGATCTAAGTAGTATTGCGGACTGTATATTTTTCTTATACGTGTATCGAATCAAATCCCTAATGAAATGAGTATGTTTAGATATGTTTCTGGCTAAGCACTACTTTGTTGGTCTGTGTGAATGAGGGTGTTCATGAAAGGTTTGAGTTTCAAGGTTAGAGCGTTCGTAAGTATTTTGTAGTCTGTGTTAAGTAATGAGATTGGTCTATAGTTTGCCATCTGCATCGTTTTTGCTTGTATTTTAGGGAGAAGAGTGATATAGGATGAATTTACGCTACATGGTAGTTGTCTACGTTCGTAAGACTCATTTAGTACTTTTAGTAAGAGTGGTTTTAATATTTGAAAAAAATAAAGGTAGAATTCTGTTGTTAAACCGTCTGGTCCGGGGGATGTGTTTTTTTTTAATGATTCGACTGCGTGTTGTAGGTCATTTGCTGTCAGTGGGTGGTCTAATATTTGTTTTTCTGTTTCGTTTAGTTTTTGTGTGTACATGAGGGAACTATGCTGAGTGTTGGCGTCCGGTGTTTCCTGAGAGTATAATTTTGAATAAAATGAGTGGAAAGCGGTTGCAATGTCATTGTTAGCCGTCAGAATGTTGCCTTGTTCATCTTTTACTTCAGTGATGGTTCTATTTTTTTGGATATGTTGTTCTATTTCTAGGTATTTTTTTGGTGGGTATCTCTTGTGATATCATCTTTGTCTTTGTTCTTAGTGCTGCACCTTGATAGGTGGGTAAATGAAGCCTGTCAAGGTCTTCTTTAAGTGTTTGCGTATACGAACTATCACTATTGACCTGTTTTGTTAAATTGATCGCATCCTGGAGGATTTTTATTTGTCGTTGCTTTTGTCTCTGTATTCGTGAAGATAGTATTTGGGAAACATTTCTTATTGTTTGTTTTAATAGTTCCCAGTATTCTGAGATGTTTTCTTTAGGTGCATCTGTAGCATAATCGGTGATGATGGTTGTGATGGTATCGATGTAAGATTGTTCGTGTAATAGGGATTGATTGAATTTCCAGTACGTTTTCCTTTTATTTGTGTGATTTGTGTTTTCATCGTTTAACGTTACTATTACACCTTTGTGGTCTGTGTAGTTGAGGGTATGTGGCAGGTGTTTTACTATGTTAACAGTATGTGTCTTACTGGCGTATATCCTGTCTAGTCTGCGTGACACCCCGTGTGCGTGTGTCTTGTCTGTGAATGTTGTGTCTGTGCCATTTGGAATTATTTGCCAGTAAGTATCTAAGAGGTTATGTTTTTCTATTATTGCTCGAAATGCCTCTTCTGTGCGTATGCGTTTCGAATTTATATGTTTTGATGTAAGTGTTGTGTCTTTCCTGCTGAGTATTATGTTGAAATCTCCTCCCATAATAATATTACTGTTTTTATATTGTTTTAATTTATTTTTCAAATTTTGATAAAAAGTTGGGTCGTCGGAATGCTTTGCTGGGCCATAAACGTTAACTATTGTATGGGCCTCCGTGTTGTTTTGTTTGTTTTGTATCTGTATTATTGTGATTCTACCCTCTGTCGTTGTTTTGTGTGTGATTTGCCATGTGTCGGATGTCTGTAGTATAGCTGTCCCTCTATTGTTTGTTCCTAAACTGTAGTGAGCATTTCTTATTCCTATTTTGGTAGTGGTTATGTGCGCTAGTGTTTGGTTGTGTATGTTGGTTTCTTGTAATAAGATGAAATATGTGTTATATGTATGTATTAAGTTTGTTATGTGTTGGACTTTGTTGTTCCGCAAGCCCCTGATGTTTAGTGTTACTAATGTGAGTTTGGTGAATTTAATGTTACAACAAACATTGACGGATACCTTTGCTTGTTAAGGGAGACCCACCCAGGTTTCATCTAAAATGGATATTCTCAAATTATAAACAAAAATTGTACTTTTAATGTTTATCAGTCTTTCTTGTTTGATATTCTTTTTTAATTATGTGTTTATCTTTAATAGTTTATAAGTTATTGGTGTTCAAAGATGGGTGTGTTCCCAAAATGACTGATTTTTTGGGCCCAAAATATACTCTTTAGCTACCCATCAAATTATTCACCAAATAATTATTACTCCCGAAAGAAAACTTGTACAATGAGCTGTCCCTTTAATCTCGCTTGAATAATCTCTCTTGAATAAGCATCATGGCAGTGAATTAACCTACCAAGATAATTGTGTTTGAAATTGAAAGTTAATTTGTTGAATTACGTGATTATATTTGAAATATTTGTGATAGTTATGTCTTCTAACAAAATTCAATAACGCTTATTAAAGAAGCGTAAATTTCATGGAAATCAACATACATCTGAACTAAATCAGTGCCTAGCAATTATCGATAATGTTACGACGTCCATTTCGGAGTCAGAAATTGTTCATAGTTCGACAACATTGATGCAGACTGAATGTTTTGATATTGAAATGCAACAAAATGCCACGCCCTTTTCACAATCAGAGCAGAAACTTGTGGACATTAGCAACCTAACACATGATTCTGATGTGGATATGTTAGTGCCATGTTCTGATACAGATGTATTGTAAACAATCACCACACTACCAGTGATAAGGAAGTTAGGAAGGGTACTAGTTTGCTTGAGGGGCACAGAGTTGTTGACATAGGTCTTCTTAATCAGAACATTGCTCAAAAATGGGTATGTGCATTTTGTCAAAGTGCTGTAGAGTTAATTGAGTAGAAGAAAGGACTTGGCAGTGACTTTCTATTTCATTGTAAAATATAAACTGCAATGAACATAAACCTTTCCCCTTTAAGTAGTCAGCTCTCTGTAGGAAATGCAAAGATAAATCTTATCAATAGACGAGCAGCTTTTGCAATGCGCTGTATTGGCTGCAGTCACACCGACTTGCAAACTTTATGTGGCGTAATGGATTTACCACCCCCCAGTAGGACACAGTAGCAAAGATATTATATTGAAAGGATTGGAGAATGCTGCTACTAGAGCACAAATTATTAGTATGAGAAATGCTTCTGTTCAAGAGTTTGAAAGCGCAGAATGGGGCGACAACATGTTCCGCAACATCGATGTATCGTGTGATGGTACCTGGATGACTAGAGGCCATACATCTAATGTTGGTTCCACAACTGTTATTGGTCTGCAAACTGGAAAGGTACTTTGATACTCATACAAAGAGTAAAATTTGCAAATCATGTCAGTACTGGAAGAAACAAGACCAAAACACAGACGGATATTCAACCTGGACATTTTATGAATAAATTTTGTGCTGAAAAAGACATTCTCCGCATTAAAAATCCAAATACAGATGAAAGTTGCTTTTTTGAAGCAAGAAGAGCTAGGAGACGAAGGCGCCTTGTCGTGAATGAAGAACAGACAGAAAAAGAGGATCAGCCATATCTTCCTGGGGGATATTGAGCTCTCATCAGGTAGGATTTAACATTTTTTTAACAAAAACTTTCACGAAAATCAGGCATGTGACTCATCGTGTCGGTGATATTTGCTACAATTTTAAAGCTAGAGTTATCAAATTTGAAATACATATAGCCAATACTATCCTTTATAGCGTGAACCTCCACTTTTTTCTAAGTGGTATATAAACAGAGATATTGCTGTTCTAAGTTGAAAATGTTTGCTATTTAGAAGGATCATATTTCAAGTGTCATATTTACAAAACCGATTATGTTATATATTTTTTGGAGGTTCACGCTATAATTATAGGTGTTATGTACATCATATGCTGGTTTGGTATTCTAGCACTTCTTAGTTAGTGAAATCCTCCGCACGATGCAAAGGGGGTTTTGCTTTAAATTATTTTTCATAACTTCATGATAATATTTTTTTTAAAAATAAATAATTTAAATGTGCAAACTAAACTGTGTTTATCACCAAGAACATTATCTTATACAACATGTGGCCAAATCTTATGACAACATGTTTGTTAGTTTTTTTTTTCTGTGAATTTTTAAAGCGGAAACCTCATGTTCTGGGCGGGTCTCCCGCCTTAAATGATGGTTACGAAATCCTGATTGTCTGGTATTGTCTCTGTATGGTCGGTCTGGATATTCTGAGGACTTTCTTCGAAAATTTCTGCTGCCAGTTCAAACCACGAAGAGGTGGCTGTCAGTGTTTTTATAATGTTGGAGTCAGCGGCGTGTGTGTAGTTTTCTTGTTCGCTGTCTGATATCTTTGTCTGTCGTGACTGTTCTCCGGGTTCAGTGCTTGTCGTTAGTTGTGTGTAGCTTCTTCGTACTGTTGGTATCTTGTTTCTCTTCCGTTTACGTTCTATTTTCTTAAAGTTGTCGCTTGAGTCATCGGATTCCATATCTACTTTGTCGGTAGGATTCGTGTGGGATGTTGACGGTCTTTCCCCGTGGTCGTTGTTCTTCGTCATTGACGTCTTTTGTTCTCTGTATGTTGGTGGTTTCTCAGGAGGAAACGTAGCTGCCGTTGTTGCGGACTTAAGACTTCTAGTCTTGGTGGCACTGGATCGTGTCCTTCTTTAGAGGGCATTGTCGTTGGCGATTTTTCGAGTCTTACTGCTAGTTTCGGATTTTGTCTTTTGCCAAATGGACACTGGCTTGACCAATGCGTGTCTTGGCCGCACGTAGCACATTGTGTTCTCCGGCCCGGCAGAGTAATCCATATGTTGCTCTGGCTCTCCTCGTTCTCACCATGTATGTTGATTTTTGCGTGGTGTGGGATTCTTTTGGAGTAGGTTTATATGAAAGCCCACTTATCCGGGGCACTGGGAATTTTTGACACTTCTGTCTTTGGATCACCGGTGATTGTTTGCGCTAAATTTTGCACCTGTGTTATTGTCATTGTGGGGGGGTATCCAATGGATCACCCCCTTGCTCTTTTCCTTCTCTAAATGTTCGATTGTGACGGCTAGTTCTGGGTCTTGAAGTTGGAAGGTTGTGCCGTGAATTCTTTGGTAGTGCTGAATGTGTGTCGCTGAGGACAGAGTCGCAAACCATTTATGAGGGTTTTCGAAGCGGTAGATGGAGTGACTCACCGGAGCCGATCCCTCCTGGTCCCATCAGTATGCTGGTCATAAGAGAGTATGAGATTTTATGGACTTGTGGTCCGCTTACTGTGATCACTAGTGTGCCTTTTATGTGAAGTGTGCCGCCTTCGAAGTCTTTCTGTAGATCAAAGTTAAACACTGGAATTGGTTCTGCCATTTTTTTGGCTAGTTGCGCTGGTATCTGTCTTGAGTGTGTAATGTCCCACTACTCACAGACAGCGCTATTTTAAAGGCTCGTTTTACACAAAATAACAGTTAATGTAGTACCACTGTTGAAAACCAAACTCGTGGCATTGTAAGCACATGTACCGGGTGTTTTGTCTCAACGGCCTTGTTATACCGAGTATACTGCCACAACGCCTACACACTTTCAAGGTCCTAGCTGTTAGGAATCGTGTTGCAAGTGTAACTTTCATTGTTTTCTTGTAGTCTGTACACAAACCCGTGGGTTTGAAAATTCACTTTCCATTCCAGCAGTCATTCGCTCTCTACCTCATAACAAACAGGGAAAATACATTTCACACTTTTTTGCTCACCCTCTCAGCAACAGTATTTATCATAGTGGTGCGTTTTAATGTGCTTCAGTATATATATATATATATATATATATATATATATATATAATACATACATATATAGATACTAAAAGAACAGATCGACAAAGGCCACCGAGATGCGGTTTTACAGAAGAATGATGAGAATCACATGCATGGACTGCTAAAATCACTAATATTGAGGTGTTGAATGAGGTCAAGACACAGATAATACTTATTATCAAAATAAGAAAGAGGCAGTCATCATTTTTCGGGCATGTGATGAGGATGGGATGTTTGAAACGCATTGTAACAACTGGTAAAATCGAGGGTAGACGAGACAGAGGAAGACATAGAGATAAAAACTTAGATACCCTGACTTCATGGCGCAGTAGAGCGTCAAGATCTGAATTGATAACAAACACAAAAGATAGAGATTTGTGGTGATCTATAATTGCCTACGCCAGCCGCACGGTAGACAAAAACGACAGGAATTCTTCTCGAGGACCTCCTTTTCGCTGAAGATGATGCACTAGTTGCCCACAGGGAGACTACACTGTAACACCTAAGGAATAATTTTGTTACAGCATGCTACCTATTTTCTTTGACTATAAGTGTCTCCAAAACAGTTGTACTATGTCAAGGAGATAACACAACAAATATCACTTTAAATGGTAACCATCTAACACCAGTTCAAAAATGTCACTATCTTGGGTCCATGGTCACTGCCAGCCTTTCTCTTGATGAAGAAATCAACGCTCGTGTAGGGAGTGCAGCTATACATTCGACAAACTATCAAAGCGAGCGGGACAACACAAATTAGCATTGCAGACGAAGTTTCTAATTTATCAAGCCTGTGTACTTTGTCCTTTACTATATGGCTCAGAAACATGGACAGTCTACTAAACATACGAGAGGAGACTTAACATATTTCACCTTCGATGTCTCCGCAAGATTATGAACACCAGGTGGTACGAAAAGATAACCAACACTGATGTACTGCAACGTGCAAACCTGCCTTCCATCATGGGCAAGCTCAGTAATAGTAGACTTGGTTTGGGCATGTGAGAAGAATGGAAACTTGTCGCATACCAAAACAAATGTTCTATAAACTTTCGGAGGAGAAGGAGCACCAGAGTAGACCACTGCTTCGATATAAAGATGTCTGAATGACTTCAATGAAAAACAGTTCTATAGATCTCAGCAATTGAAAGAAAAACTAGCTGCAGACAAAGTTGTGTGGAAAGCGATAATGTTCGCGGACGAGAGTCTTTTATAAGAGACTTATGCATGCGCTGAATGATAAGAGAGAAAAGCGAAAACTCAGAAGTGACAGTAACGCACTTGTCTGTAAAGACAAAAAAGCACCCTTTTGGGAATCTCCTGTGGAATATTCAGACGGGGTAAAAAAAAAAAAACATTATAAAGAGCCTCTAGATGGTTCAAAGGTAGTTTGATGATGGTAGGGTTGGGTTGAAATCAAGAAAGCAAGGCTGATTTGTTCCCCCCATTTTTTGGATGGATTTGACGATGTTTCAAAAAATGTTGAGGGCGAAACTGGACAAAATGGGAGAAAAATAAAGAAGTTTTGGAAAGGGGGGATATTGCCTTGTTAGGAGAAAGAACCAAGTTTAAAAAGAAAAAAACAACTTGTCATCTATAGCATAAAAGTTGACGCAGATAAGTTAAAAAATATAAAGAAGATACCATGGCAAGAATGCGGGATCACTGGAATTAAATGATAAAATTAAAGAGCAGTTCAACTATTTGGGAAAATTTTGAATGCCGGGAAAATTTTAAAAATAAAAATATAAATTTGGGCAAAGAACCAGTTTTTAAAAAGTCTAAAAAAAATATGGAACTGAAAATATTGTATTAAAACTAAATTACAAATTTTTAATTAAAATGTTGTATCAATTTAACAAATGCAAAAAATTGAAAAACTAAAGATTTTAAAGGGAATGATTAAAACAGATGTTCAAAAAAGAATGAATAAAAAATTAAAAAATTCAAAAAAGTGATGAAATCAGAGAAATGTCTGTCAATCACTTTGACAATTGTTATAAAAAAGAAGATGATGATAAGTTGACACATCTTGAGGAGAAAAAGTAAAAAATATCACAGCAGACATTGAAAGGGGGTGCAAAGGGTTACAAGGAGGGCGACCTAAAAAAAATGAAATAACTTTTGGGGATAGTAGAAATATTTTGGGCTCATTTCCATGGGGGGATTAGAGTTGTCCGGGTAGAGAGGTATTGAGAATTTACTAGGGGAAAGTAATGATAATGAAATGAGGGGAAATTAGATATATATACACATATAAAGTTTGTTTATTTTGCCATTAAATTTTTTTTTGAGTACCATTACTTTTCGTGGGGGGAAAGCAACCATTTTAAGGTTTCCCAAAGGGACTTTGTAAAAAAATGTTTTTTCAATGTATAACATTGCTTCTTTATCCTTTAACATTTTTTTTTTATTATTATTGTTCTTCAGAATATTATTTATATATGTGAGATATATATTAAATATATTCCTTTTTACCATTATATTCATATTTATAGGAGGTCGAGAGGGAAAGCTTGGGCCCCCAGCTACCCATAAAAATACCCAGGCATGCGTCACGAGAGGCATTTGGGGCGACTTTTGACCAAACCAACACGGAAGACAACAGTTTCGGTTATAAGTTCAGCTCAATTTGGGGGAGTATCGACACCCGGGTTGTTTTGACGGTGGGAGATCATCGCTCATTGACAGCACGTCCGCCTCGGGCAGGACAATAAGGTGTGTCCCGCCACAGTTCACCGTTCAAGGGGCTGGGTTTTAAAAAGAAATATGAATATATTTATATATTGGGTAGTTTTTTTCCATATGCTTTCTGGGAAAAATTCAAAACGTTTCCACTAAATGGGGTCCCATATGTCAGCCTCCCAGAGCAAAATTATTTTTAGGTTTTCCCGGGGGGAATATATTTTTAAATCTTTTCCCTTTCCAAAATGATTTTTTAAAAATTATTTTATTTTCATAACCCCCCCATATAT